>KN468923.1:22216-57481 GCA_000787095.1 Periophthalmodon schlosseri | reverse complement strand
CAGTCTATATTTCTACAGTATTGAAGTACTTTATCCTTCATGGTATAGTCTTAAGGTCATGGTTCTGTGCCATGTTTCATTCAAAATAATCAGTATATTCAGCTAATGACCTCAAAAAAGGTTAAACTTAATTGGCTTTTAAAAATAAAATATATATTCTATTTAAACCAAACTAAATACAAGCACCTCCACTTTTACCTGTGACGCTCTCCTACAGCCTCATCACACCTGCTCACCTATACCACTTACACTTCTGTCAGAGTGAATGATTCCTGTGATGTTATCTGAAGCGTGATCAGCTCTGCTCTGTGTCCTGCTGTAACATACATGAAGCAGGGCGCTCATGTTTCAGCCCAGAGACTGCTGAATGAACAGAACACAGCAGAGCCATATTATTGACTCGCTGGTATTCACAGTCTTATGGCTTCCTATCGACTTCCCATCACATACACAGGGAGTTATGGCGCTCACGGTGAATGGGAGCATCCAACAGCAAGATGCAGTACATAGACAATGCTCATTCACTTGTACTGCTGCTGAGAGTAATAGGAAAACTAATAGGAAACTTGAGTTGGATCAATTTTAAGTAGGCCTAAAGGAGCAGACAAATGCAGAGTTGAGATGCTGGGTTGGAAGTGTTGGTCTTGGTTCAGATATCCTCACATTTATAAGGCTATAAGCAGTGTGAGTTTATACGGAGCCCAGTGTAGCAAAACCAAGCAACAACAGACTTTTAACATTGTGAATGAGGCTACATAAAATAGATAAAAGAACAAAATAGTACATGCTAGCAACTGTGTAGTAAGGATACAAAATGATAACAAGTTTCACATCAATAGACGTCTCATAGCAGAGTGTGAAAGACGACAATATAATGAAATACAACATTTTAAACGAATCTTCATACAAGATTTGTTTATTTACTTATAATTCTGTCTAATACTTAAAAAGGAGTTTGATCAAGTTGTCATCCAGAGAAAATGCTTAATGTTCTAGACCGCTCATCATAATTGTAAACAAAAGAAAAAAAACTACCTATTACACAACAACCTCAAAAATGTACAAAAAAAACCCCAAACATAATTTAATATTTTTACATTTAAAAAATCTAATAAAATCCAACTTCATATATTACCAGGAAAAACATAGCCTTCAAAAAATCATTGAACTGAAAGGTTTGCTGTTTTTCATTTTTTTTAATTTACTGCTGTAACTGCACAGACAACTTAAACAACCTTTTGTGTCCCTGAGTCCTGGTTCTGACTTAGTGCAGGTCTGGCAAGGTCTGCTAATACTTTTCCCATTCTCAGCTCCAGCACTGGCAAAGGCAGGGGAGCGCCAAGTGTAGAGGGAGGGAAGGAGAGGAGCAGACATAGGGAAGGAAAGAGAGAAGAGGACAAAGGAGGCACGAGGGAAAGGAGGAAAGGAGGAAAGGAAAGGAGAGAAGGAGGCATAAGGAAGGAAAGGAGGAGACAAGGAAGGAGGAAAGGAGGGGACAAGACAGAAGGAAGGAGATAGGAGACATGGGAGGAAGGAAGGAAAGAAAGAAGGATGACTTATACATAGGAAAAAGAAAGCAGAGAGAGAGAGACATACATGGAAGGAGAGAAGGAGACATGGAAGAATGGAGAGGAAAAGCGATAGAAGGGAGGTGATACAGGTGAATGAAAGGAGAGAGGAGGACAAAGAAAGAAGGAACGATGGGAGGCAGGAGGGAAAAAAGGATGCATGGGAGGAGAGGAAAGACAGAGACACAAGAAGAAAATGAGACATAGGAGGAATAAGAGGAAATGGACACATGAAGTAGAAATGAGTCATAGCAGGAAAGTAGAGGAGAAGATAGGGAGGAAAGAAGGAGAGAAAGAGAGGTGAAGCAAGAAGGGTAAAATACAGGTGAAAGAAAGGAGAGAGGGAAACATAGAAGGAAGGAGGGATAGGAGATGGGAGGGAGAGAAGAAGACAAAGGAGGAAGAAAGAGAACAGGGAAAAGGAAGGAGAGGCAGAGGGAAGGAGACATAGGAGGAGGCAAGGAGACATAATAGGAAGGGAGTTAGACACAGGAGGGTGGGCAGAGGAGAATGGTAGCGTAAAAATAACAAATTGCCTTTCATTTGATTAGTTGCCCAAGCGTTTCTCTTTGTCTGTCTCTGTGGCAGGTTGCATAACGACAGAATGTGAAGCAGCCATTGATATCCTTTGGAGAGGACACCTGCTGTTTTTCAGGTTGCATCTTCTTCATTCATTTTGTCTTTTCCCTTCTCTCTCTCTCTCTCTCTCTTTCTCTCTCTCTTTAACAGTTATACTTTAAAGGTACAGTATATAACTTTCTGGTGGTACGTCACCTTCCTCCATGGAAATAGAAAGTTAAAACTATATACTACAGAACATTCTCCGTGGAGACATATATGTTTTATGCCATACTGTGGAATATTATAGCCAAAGAAACAACATTTCCATGGAAACAATCGGGATGAGGCCCACCTCCAGGCCAAATAAGAGTCAGGTTTGTGGAAATGCAAGCCCGCACAGAGTAAGGACGTAGTTTTGCTGAGTTTTTCGTGCCAATCAGAACATCCATAATTTAAAAAAAAAAAAAAAAAAAAAAAAAGAAGTTTTTTTTTTTCTAAATGATTGAAAAAAGTTACATACTATGGCTTTAAAGTACATTGTACTTTTTAATAGTAGTTAAGGGTGCGTGGTGAGGAGGGGGCAAAGCAGTGTATGTGTTTTTATGAAAGTTTTAGTTTTAAAACTGTTCCTCTTTCAAAACATGGAACTATCTCCCTCTGTCTGTCTCTCTTTTTTCCTTGCTTTTCTGTCTTCTCTCTATGTCTCGTCCCAATCTCTTTCTTCACTTTGAACGGCAACTTCGACCTGCCTTGAATTCCCCAGTCGTCCATTCAGGCTCATTAACCTCCACCATCTTTGTCTGTGCCACTTCTTTCATCCTATTATTTTGAATATATTTTTACTTTCCCCTCCTAATCCATTTTTGTATCATACCTTGCACATTCACTGCACCACAGAGCAGAATACAGATGAGGTGAGCAGGCTGTGCAAATGTTTTTATGCACGCAGCAATAATGACGGTAATTAAATTGCCAAATATCATTCCCGTACACCATTTTGTGTTTTAATGGCTTTCAATACTAGCATATAAAATGTAATGATGAAAATGATTATCTTTTGTATTAGGCTGCAGCAAAGTAGGACTTGAAAAGGATATGTTTTGTTTATAGTTTTACATAAGACACTGTAACACACCTGATATATCACCCGATACACAGGTGGTTTTCAGAATCTAGAATGTGATGATGTCATACTCCCAGATGGGGGCAAGAGCCAGTTTTCCAAATGACACCATGTACTTTGACATGAAATATCCAGGTAAATTAACAAATGTTGAACCTGATCATTTCTATAAGTGATTACAGCCTAGTACTTGTTATATGTAAACAAAAATCTGCATTTAACAATATTAATTTTAGTTGCTCATCTGTATTAAATATCATTGGCCTATAGAATGCTGTGATGTCATCTGAAACCCAGCAATTACAGCAATTGCAACTATAATGCAAATGGTCCTTTTGAATTCAGAAGTAGCTTTTTCAGCATGTTTTTAGATTTTTGGGTCCGTATTTTTTTGTTGGACAAGAAAGCGAACAGTGTATAAAGGCAGTAAAGAGTGTGGGGAGACATTCAGACACACACACACACATAAACAGAGTCTGGCATATGTGCCAACCATAGGAAAGTAATATATTGAAATACTGATATTAGAATACAGACTGTATTGTCTATTATAAAAAAGGGTACAAGTTCTGTAGGTAGTTTAACATTTTATATCTCAATATAAAGGTATCTCTTTCTGATTATCATATATAAACGTGGAACACCGCATTGAAGCTTCAGCTCAAAAGCTCATAAGTCTTAAGCAGTGTAGACATCACAATTTGTTGCCTGTCAAAATATATCTACAGTCTATCTACACGTTAGTATATACTTTTCCTGCTCTAACAATCAACTAATAGGTTTACTTGCTGCCTAAAATGTTCCAACTCACAAACAGTTAAGTAAAAACAACCATCACTGCATTGTATTTTGAACAGCAACAAAGATGTATCCATGGCGGTCTGTTTTGTTCTAGGGCACTCAGGAGGGGAGCATTTGTTTCCCGCGGTGAAAAGCTGCTGATAAAAACCCATTATTTTGTTCCTTGTGATGGCCAGAGGTGAAATCAGTGGGACAGTGGTGTGGAGAGGAGAGTGCTCGGAGAAACTCGAAGAATACATAATAAGAGCAATGGAGACAGCACTGCCAAAATACTGTTTTTTATAGTGCACTACAACATGACAACACAATAGTAGAATCACATACATTTGCAAGTATTACTGGAGCTCTGCCAGCTGTGTTTCCAACTTTGCCAGTAAATTATGTCGAGAAAATGACATTGAGAATTATAGCTACAAGGGAGAGGCTGGATTTATACAGCAACCTCACAATATGGAGAAGGTCAGGGCGGTAGTGAAATTATTGCCTGATTTAAATGCATTCATAGCAACATAAGGTGAAATGAGGTGCACTCTCACTCAATAGTAAGAGTTTGAGTGGACTTTTCAGGGAGATGCTGTGTATGTAATGGAAAAGTTTTGGAGTTGCTGAGAGAAGAGGTATAATCAATGGTCATATTTTAGATCAAGTTGAAAAATGTCTCTGTATAAATCTAGTACACTATTAGAAGAGTAGTAGGTCTGTCACTGCAATCTTAAATTAAAGATACACTATGTTTTTTTTTCTTGTGGGAGGTCTGCCACCTGCTAGTCTCCATGGAGATGTTATTGATTGTATGGCATCGAACTTCATATATCTTGCCTTCATTCAAGAAAAGGTGTTTTTTTATGGAGGAAAAAAGCATCTTTACTGTGAGTGGGCTTGCCATTCCACAGATCTGACTCGTAACTTAGTGCCACCATGAAGACAGATACACCATATGCTGAAACATTCCATGCAAATTAATAGCAATAAGCATCAAGAAACAATACATATAGTGCATAATTTCCTGTTTAGCCCAATTTTTGTCATACACTTTACATGGTGAGAAGTATAATGCAGAAGCCCTCAGTGCCCTCAGTGAGCCATAACATCACCAATGCCTTGCAAGTCTGGGTAAATATAGAAGGTAATCCAATACAGACTACCTTCAAAAAGTGATCCTCTAAAATGCTATACATATATACACTATATTTTAGGGGGAATATAAAGACAGGTACAAGTGTAGGTAGAAAAAAAATCTTAACAGACAGTTGCATTCGTTAAAGCCTGATTTGTCTGCACGGGAATGAGACTTAGCGACACTGGCTGTACTGTGCTCTGGCAGCCTCAGTGATATTGATGATAACTGATGGAGGGAAAATAGCCTTGGGTCTCCTCAATAGTTAGGGCCAGTGCAATTCTGTCTCATATCTGTCTGCACGTCAACACAAAACCTGTTTGTACGGTTTGATAAGTGAAGTGTCCAATGAAATAAAACCATTTTAGAATCAGCTGTGTCTTGTATCTTTAGACAAATTGGGCCACTATTGAATTCCAAGGCTTTTGGTTGCGAGTTGTAAATTTGTTCATTTTTAAGATGTTTTCTATTACATAAAGGGCCTATATTATGCTACAATGAGATTGTCCATTTAAACCAATACACTTGTTATAGATACATTTAGATTATAGATTAAGTTGTAGAACAAAATTACGTTGCAGGTAGGTGTCCCAGTCTTGTTCAAAAAGTCTGAATGATACATAGTAGGTTTGTAAATATCAGATTATCCAGTCAACAAGACCTAAATGTAAAAGTTATGATTTTATGTAAGCCCTGAAGACCTGTGACATCAGTCACTATGTTTCAGTCTTTATTTATTTGAAAATGTGTTTACAAATCTCCATATAGAATTTGTTTGACTAGTTGACTAGGCCTGTTACAATAAATACTATATCAACTTATCGCTCAGTAGATGATAGATGGAACAATAAATTTTGGGGGTCAATATTTATCGTGGGTGCTTTTTATTTGCAGAAGTGGGAAAAGTTTAATTATTTTTCTATACTATGATAAGATTTGAGCTGTAGAAGGTTGACTTATGAACTTCTGTAACTCATTATAAATGCAAGCTAACTACTTACGGTAAGTGTTGCATTGTACATTTAGTGTGTACATTAAGAATACTTTTTTGAGATAATTCTGCTTTATGATTTGGTTTCAGTATTATTGTTTATCGTCTATATTCACTTCAGCAATATGTGGAATATGTATTTCAAAATTTGTTATAGTGACAGGCCTATAGCTGACCGAAAAAAAAAAAAAAAATCACCGACTAGTCATTAGTATAATAATCATTAGTTGCAATCATAGACTGTATATATAAAAGGACATAGCTACCGGCTCCATCGACTCCAATTCACTTTACATTGCATTTACATTAGAAAACTGTCACCCCTCTCTCCATAACAGCTGCTCAGGCTCGGGCTTGGCATTTTGGTCTTAAAATGTTCGTATTAACCTACTCTACATGATCCTGGTATTTTTATTTTGCTATAGTGTCCATAACTCAAGATATGAGCATTAATAAGAGACAAATTTGCTGCCTTCTTTCCCTGAGGTTGCTCCCGCTACTGTTGGCAACAGGTTTGATTGACATCGTTGCTAAGCGCCCGCCCCCTGCCAAACCAGCGGTGTGGGCAGGAAGGAACGTGCTATGCTCCAGATTGGCTCTTTGATTACTATGATATTCACGGTTGGAATTCCAAATATGGAACTCGGCTCCAAATTCGCCCCTGTAACTGCTCTAGCCTCAATGAACTTCATTTGACTGGAGCCGAACGCTATGGGTGACATCACACTCCCTTAGTCCACTTCTTTATACAGTCCATGGTTGCAATAGAGATATTTTTCCCTTCAAAACCCATTGGCCTTTCGTTGCTTTCTCAGTTTAATAATTTGTTTTTATCTTGTTACTTAGTTTGAGCTTTTCATTCTGCCCACCTGGACACTGGAGTCACGTAGTTCCCCGGAAACACTCCAGACGCGGCCGTTCGGAGCGAGGTGCCTTTGAACCAGCCGTCTTGACACTTCTCCGTGACGCGATACATTTCACCTTTCCTCAGCTCCAGCTCGTCTGCCTTCTGGGGTTTGTAGGCGTAGAGGGCCAGGTATCTGAAGGGGGAAAGACCAGTCAAAATACTAGTATATGTGTAATAAATATTTATAAACTAGCATTTTTCTACATTTTATCAGAAAAAACCCCGAAAGTGGTCTTGTTTGGAGAGTGTACAGTGCCGAGGATCAAAGGATGAAAGCCTCCATGGCATTGATGCTACAGCGGCTCTTTTAGTGCACCCTCCCATATTTTTATGTACAACGTGTTTGAGAAGGCAAGGAAAAGAGCTGTCTGGTCCTCCTATGGATACAGCCACTCTATCAAAGTGATGCATCTTCATCCCAATAACATATACTGGGCTACTATGATACAAATGACAACTTTTACATAGCCATTTGAATAGCTGTGTAATTCATCGAATTTTACTCAAGATTCAGTGCTTTCTAATCATCAATGATCAGCTTGGGTCTTTTTAATCGTGGGGTCTATAGCCAGTCAGTAAAAACATGTGGTTTGAATCACAGTTCAGATTTTTTTTAGTATTGTTTCTTTTCAGGAAGTTCATATTGAAAGCCATTTTAATTTGTTAATAAGACAAAATACAATTAAATCAAAAACTGTAATTAATCAGTAGAAGGGAAAAAAATATATATATATTTTCATATTGCCCAGCTCATACCCATTAGTGATACTGAAGAGCTAGTACAGTTTGCATTAAATATATAGCCATGGCTAACATTGAGAGTGTATTCTATAAGGGACCACTTCAAACATCAAATCAGCTGTAGCTCAAAAATGTGTTTTTCAGTCAGAGTGAGACAGTATATTTTCCAGCTCTCTCAAAGAAACTAAAATTAGAAGTAGAGAAGAGAGTTAGCTGTAAGCTGTGAATTTAATTTATGTATATTTTTGAATGACTGACCACCACTGTCTGCTGCACAAACAACACAAAAAGATATAACATGATGGCCAAGAGATTTACATTAGCTGGTTGTCTTAATGTCTTGCCATTGGATGGTTGGCAATTTGATCCCAGCTCCAATCAGTGCCAAACACTTCCCACACCTTGTATGGGTATGAGTATGATTGTGGTGTGTGAGTGAGAGAATGGTTATCCAAAAACCCAAAATATTCACAATAAATAAAATCCTCCATCTTAAGTCCTGACCAACCCTAGCTCAAGAACTGGAGATGGGTCCCCTTCTCTTAACACGTTGCTCCAGAGGCATTTAAGGATGGGTCAAATGCAGAGGACAAAAATTGTTAAACTGCTGGATCAGAGCGCAGGGCCAGACTTAACTTCACTAGATTTTGCCATTTAACCACTGTTCATTCATTAGACCACTAGTAACAGATACTAACCAGAGCAGACTGGAAAGATCCATAAGAGCAGCAGTATTGGTGTTGTCAAAATACTAATATTTCGATACTAAGGGAAAAGCTTGATAATACCACAGCGATAATTAAAAACACTCTTATACATAAGGTAATTCAATAAAAAAATAGAAGTTTATTTTATATTTCCATGCAGTCTCATACTTGTTTCAATAAAGATTAAGGCAATTCAACAAGTATTCAGTTTAGGGAAGGTCCAAATTTGTCCCATTAATGTGATTTCGGTCATTTTGATTGACAGTGGCTACAGGAGACATAACGTCAATAGCACCTTTATGTAAAATCCCAACTCACTGCACACAATGAGCCATTATAACCAGTGAAAAATGACAATGGCATACTGAGAAAATTGCTGTATTTTATTCCAAATGTGGCTTGGGATTTTCTGTTTCTATTGCAATCATAGCTGAAACGTCAAGTGATTTTTCTTCAAGGAATGAACGCTGCCACAGAAAGATGAATGTTTTTTCCTTTCTTTCTCAAACGCTATGCTTTGCTATGAAGTCATGCCTAATCAATATATCCCCATTTCCCGGCCAAGTTGTGATAGATGAAGCGTTTAGCATCTTAACCTACGAGGCAAGTAAGCAGTGAGCACTATGTTTAGTATTTCCAGCGCGTTAACATATAAATGAGTTTTCTCTCCGCATGTCTTTTCGGAGACATGTGTAGTTTATGTGCTGCTGGTGGTACCCATCTCTGACAGTGGGGAGGATAAGACCACAGTGTAAACAAGCCCTATATATGCCTCACTCTCTCTCTCACTCACTCTCCATCCCTCTCTCTCCCCGTTGCCTTGGTAACAGATGCGGGGACCATCCTCCCGTCTCCCCATGGCAACAGAAACAGTTGCCAGGTCAAGATGGAATCGTCCGACCTCATCAGGAACACTGAACTCACTCAGGACATGTGCTGGTATTCAGTGTGTGTACAAGTGTTTGTGTTTACGGGGGGCTTTCAATTTGATGTTATTAAAACTGACATTGTGGCTGTGTTCGTCTCATATTATGAAGTCAAAGAATCAGTTGAATCAGTCTCACACCAAGCATTTTAGGTAAGAAAAAATAGATGTACAAGAACATTTGTTATCTTTATTTGACCCATTTTTAAATTTTATTTGGGTAACCTGTCTCTCAGTTAATTGGAAAACCTCAAGGTGCACTATGTAACTTTCTGGTGGAGGCTACATCACCAACTTGTCTCAGATGTTATTGCTTTACCTGGAATGTTGAGCCTCTATGGAGACAAGCAAGTGGCCAAGTTACAATTAAGATTGGTGGAGAGGAAGAAATAAAAATGCCAAGATGGATATGTTTAATGCCATACTGTGGTACATTCCAGGCAAAGCAGTAACATCTCCATATAGAACATCTCCATATTGTGGCGGATCCACTACAAAAGCTAGATAGTGCACCTTTAAGTGTAGAAGATGAAGAAGATGATAACACATGGGAAACAAACATGTAGCACACTTACTTTGGGATCAAGCATTTCTACTAACAAATACACAAACAATTTCAAAACATGTGGCCTTGTATCACTACTGAAAAGTTTACAATAGCAGTAGAAACACAGTGTCCTTGACAATACCTGTGTCTTTTACCTGTTCTCTAGATTGATTATGAGGCAAATTATATAACAGTCTTGTGCAGCGCAAGGCCATCTGGAAGTTACTTGTAAGGTTTGGTTTTCAGACAGATGGAATTCACTTTGTTTATGGATCCTGGGGACTTGATCTATTTAAGACAGTGGCCATCTTGTTAAGTCAATATGTAACTTTAAAACAATGAATTAAACATCATTAAACAGCTGTTTGCTAATCTTACGTTATTAGCTATAAGACCTCTGTAATTCATAAATAAAGATATAAAGGTTTATGTCAAATAACATTTCTATGAAGATGAGCAGGTGGCCGACCACCCCGAAAAGTTACATAGTGCATCTTTAAATCAGTGCAGTGCATATTTTAATAGCAACAATTCAAAGGATGATTTTGATCAAGCTGTAACTAATCCAGCAACCTAAGAAGAACAGTATTTGTGTGAGGTGGTGGTGTACTCACATATTAAGAGGCAGCTGCACCTTGGCGTGGGCCAGCAGCTCAGAGGTAATGGACGCCACTTTGGGGGGCACCATCACCCCTGCCGAGGAGGGGGAGGGACCAGGAGGGGACGCATCCTGACAAGAAACAAATAAATGGGCAGTTAGGATTTAATTAAAATGCTTTTTTCAAATTCAAATTCACACACGCTAACCCTGATATTTTTGTTAAAGACCATAAAAACAATATCTATTCAATACCTCATTTACTAATATCTTTACTTCAAAATCTCGCATTTCATAAGGACATTGTACTTGTTAGATAGTGTTGTAAATTGTACAAGGTTTAAGATGGATAGTGCATTATAGAGTTAATTACAATCATTAAACCAAGAACAGTAGGTGGTGGGTATATATAGTATGGACATTTCACAGTTGTGTAGTATTTCCAATTAATGCTTTCTGAATGTGAGAAAGCAGAAAGTTAGCAAGTAAATGTAAATGCAGCTGGTTGATGTTTACATGTGATGTGTTTGGAAGTTAAATGGTTTTGTTCAAATAAAACTGACAGACTGAAATGGAAAGTAAAGGGAAGTAAATAAACCAGTACTCACTGTATTCAGGCTCCTGTGTTTACTGCAGGAGCTCACAGTTAAATCAATGAATCAATCAGACTGATGTGCTACAGGCTTTGTAATCTGCACATATTTGAACAGGTGTGCCTACACTGAGCTGCTCTACACTAGAAAATCAAATGTGTGAAAACCGTTTTTAAGATCTGAACATTTTGAGATTTAATATTTAATAGATTCTTTTATTTGTTAGAGGTTGATTTACTAATTTCCCTATATTAGAATCACTGGACTTCTGTGGCCCATCAAGTGTGACGGGCTGAAACAAGTTGCAACTGATCGATTATTGAGCTGAATTATTTTTGAACTGTGTTATCTGTGCTATAAACAGACTCCAATAGATGCCATGTGCTGAGAGAAAAGGTCAAATTTTGTAAAAAAAAAAAAATCTAGTCCATCAAAATTTTAACTATGTGAGAAACCATTTAAATTTAACCCTGTGTTTACCTGGATGCGTGCGGCGGCTCTTGGGTCAGAGGAGCTGATGAGCACTGGGTTGGAGATCTCCATACTGTGTCTATTGTTGAGTTGTGCTGCTCTCTGAGTGACTGACAGTGCCGTAAACGAATGCCTTTTCTTGGCGTTTTTCTTGCCCTCCCCTCGCCGCGGGCCAGAGCCGTTCCCATTGGATGGTGAGGCGCAGGGGGAGGGGCCAGATGAACAGGAGCCCAGTGTCGAAGGCTCCGAGCTCGGACCAGGAGCGTTTGTTGTCGTGGGTTTGTCAATCTCCATGAGCTGTTTGGCGGTTTCATTGAGCTGCAAATGAGACAAACGATACAACTATATGGTCAAATATGATCATACTTTATTTTTACAGTAATTACATTTGATTACATGGTAGCAGAGGTGGGACCTCCTTGTTTTGCAGGTCTCATGTAAGTCTCAAGTCTTTTACTTCAAGTCCAAGCCAAGTCCGAAGTCAGTGGCACACAAGTCACAGTCAAGTCCAGATTAAAGTGGTGCACAATAAGGTGTAATAAGGAGCAAAACATATTCAAATAATAATTTGTGTTCAGACATTTTAGACAGTTACATTGAACTATGTACCCACAGCAGCTGTGAGGCCTCCCCGACTACCACTCACATGCACACCACACTGAGACTTAGACAAGAGGAGACAAGAGCTACAAAGTATCTTGCCCAAGGGCCAATTAAAGTATGCAATGCATTTGTCAGAGCTTTAATTGAACCGTTAAGCTTCTAGTTAAGAGTTAATGAACAAATGACTACTGATTCATAAAGTTAAAAATGTTACTTTTATACCAAACTACACACATCTTTTTTTAGCCTGTGTTGTATGTGGCAGGTTTGTCAACTGGCAGCATAACAATCATCACTTACAGCAGCTGGTCTAGTGAGACTCTGTGTTACCACATTCTCCTGTCAGGCACCAAGACACAAAACAACACAAAGGTGAAGCACTGCACCACAAATTTCCTTTTCTCTAGTATTTGTAACAGAGGAAAGTCTTCATTTTACAAGAGGTATGCAATGTTTCAGATTCATACTATCACAGACACTATCACTCCTTAAAAAATCGTGTTGAATTAAATTTAGATGTTCCTTTAATATTTAACACAGCGAGTTGTACTACTGTATTTTTAATGCAGGGATGTAACGGCCCAGTCTGTGCAGGGATGTGTGACAAAATATTATGGCTACAGTATATTTATTTGAGTCAACTGAGACTAAACCAGGGCTAAATTAGGTATAAAAAAAAACAAGACTTAAACAGGTTTAAACTAAACCAGGTTAAAACAAAGATATTTGTAAAGTTCTGTCAGACGGAGGATGATAACATTACGACATCACATTCAGGGATATAGCATCTAATCAAGAGTAACCAATAACCATCCATCTAATTACATAATTGTGTTGTACAACTTGCATGTATAATGACAAATAAATAACTTAACCTAATCTGCAATTTCCATTCCATGTCACTACATCTATTTTTCACTGTCTAAAGCGACACCAAAAACAGTGCTGTCATTGCAAACTTGGTTCTCTATGAGCTGGTTGTGATGATTACAGCATTATATAGGCCTATGTAAGCTCCCCCTCTGTGGTGATTTCAGTGGATTTTCAGCGGCGTCATGTTTATCACAGGAGAGTATCTGCAGGGGATTTGAGAGCTCTTTGCTTCCTCTGTTCGGCTTACTCAGACCTGTACCAGGACACAACAGAGGACAATGAGCCACGCAGAAAAAAAATTAAAGGTGCAATGCAACTTTTCTGGTGGAGGATCTGCCACCTGCTTGTCTCCATGGAGAGGTTATTGCTTTGCCAAGAATGTTACACAGTATGGCATTAAAATGATCTATCTCCATGGAAACAAGCTGGCCTACTCACCTTAACAATTGATATTTTTCAAATTTTTTTCAATTTTTTTTTTTTTTGCAATAAAAGCATCTCTAATTTAATACATGAAAGATAGATAAATTTAATGTCATACTGTAGAACAACCCAGGCAAAGCAAACATCGCCATGGAGATGTTTGCTAGTGGCTAGCAAAGTTACATACTGGACTCTTAATATAAATATACTATGTCCATAGCAAATTATGACTGATAGGTTGTAGGAAAAGTTGCTAGATGTAATTTACTAAAATAAAAATGAAAAAACTCAACACTTTTGGCTAACAGTCATTTTTCTACATAGACAATAACAGACAGTGAGGTTGGTGTGGTAATGTGGCCAATGTGACACTTTTGAGCTGAAATCATAGACATCTGTGCTGTTAAAATGTAAAAACGCAGCCTCCTGTGCTGCAGTTTGCCTAGTACTTATTTTTGAGAGAGATTCTTGTAAAACCTTTATTGGGACTTACTGGATTCTTTTATCTGGAATTGAACATACAGCAATTCATTTCTCTATAGGTATAAAGTGAAATCACACTTATAATTTGCCTCGCCAGCCAAGACTGCGCAATTTTCCTGTACTTCACAAGAACTGCATGTTCAAATAGAAATGATTGAAAGGCAGATTAACCAATCTGAGAATTATGTACTGTTGTTGATTTTGCATTCAAACACAACATATGAGAGACCGGCTAGCCAGGCACTATAGTATACTATATAGTATTTTACACCAATGCAAAACAGGTTCGGAAGCCAGATTCCCAGTCTGAAACAATTCATTTATCTTGGTTTAGGACAGTCAACAGTGACATATTCTTAACAAAAATGCAGAAACACTAACCATTTTGCTACCATGCTCCCAGTCCCAGTCCTTAGGCGACTTCATTCAAGTTCATTCACTATCACAGTTATTCACTAATTCACTATAGATAGAGATAGATGGATTTAAATCCACCACTTCATCTGAGACATCATCATCTTAACCCACTTCTAACACATAAATTTAAATTTGACACCTAATCACCTAATAACAATGTAGGTAATACATGGGGTCCGTTAAAGGCATGACAATATGGCTTACTTCACCTCTTCATCCTTCAAAACCAATTTACGCGGGACTCAAATCTTCTTAGTGGAACCTTAACTATCTAAACCCCCTTAGAGTAATAACGGCTATGCATTTGTGTGTGAGAGATGGGAAGTGTACGGGACAGACCTAGCTTGGCTCAGCCGTAATGTAGGGCTGCAGCATTTCCATATTAATAGAAATGCTAATCAAAGCAACTCGTATGCTAATGAGTGTGATGGATTGATGCAGTGCTATAAGTCAGTCCGCCCTCACGAGACCAGACCAAAGTCGCAGTCTAAACACACTCCTGCTTAGACACAGGAGGTCAGAGAGGCACACACCGGGAACCAATTATCTCCCTATTACAACCTCCTTTTCACTGCTCATAGAGAGGATTCAGCAGACGCCCCACGCCTCCGCTGCTCTGTCAGTTTTCCACCCGTAACTACTGCCTCCCCTGCGTCGCCCTGGACACACTACAGCGGAGAGGGGAGTTCATATTCTTGATAGAGACAATTCTTCACTTGGTGTTTTTGGCTGCCTGAAATCTCCAAGGTCATCTTTTATGTGTTAAACTCAAACTCGCTCTGTTCTTTTGCGCTTTTTGTGACAGATGAGCGGCCTCTCTCTCTTGCGCTCTTTCTCTTCGTCTCTCTCGCTTCCTCTTTTTCTCTTTCTCGTCCTCTCTGTCCCTTTCTCACGGGTAATAGCAGGGAGGTTGGAAGTGATGATCTGATATCTGCACTGCAAAAATGGTGAAGCTGATAAAGTACATGCAAACATGCACATCAGGGTTCGTACAAGACAAGAAAGGTGAGATGTGAGAAAGATAAGTGAACTATATTAAAGTAACAGAAATATGTTTCTATTACTGTTTATAAAGATCAATATTTTTTCATTTCTGGCTTTTACAAAATTTTACATCAGGTGCTCTCCCTGACTGGCAGTGACTCTTTCCTGTATTTCATTAAACATATTTGGTGAAGAAATAGCTACCATATCCATTAAAGACCTTCATTCATAATAAAATGTCCCAGCACACAAGATTCAGCACACTTAAGAACAAGGCCACAGACTTCAGTACATTCAGATCTCTTTGTTTTAAAATGGCTCTTATTCAGTTGCTAAGATATTCACACTACTACTAATTACAATGTGCAACTAGAACTTAGAACTTTGCTCATTCAAGAAAAAGAACAAATATGTGGTACAAAATCTCTAAGGAAAACACTGGCCTGTTGACACATGAGTTTTTTGGGCAGCGTTGATCTCAAGGTTTGAAAGTAATTGTTTAAACATCACCACATGTAGCAATAATGGAAACTCCAGACAAAAACAGACACCAAAAACATATACGTCATAGTGTTGCCGCCACCTGCTTTTTTTCTATGCAGATGTTATTGTGCAGTATGGCATTAAACATGTCTAAAAATACCTTGGAAAACATGCATTCTTATTGTGAGTGGGCTCGCTTCTGCACAGATCTAACCTGTAATTTGTCCTGGTGGTGTCACCTGTTTGTCTCCATGGAAGCACATAAATTTGATGCCATACTGTGGAACATTCTAAAGCACTCACTTCTGCCTGGAGACAAGCCAGTGGCGGACCCTCCAAAGTTACATAATGTAGTTGTAATTTGCATACAACAATAAAATGTATATACTTTCAGATCCCAAGTGACAGTGTGATTCGTTCACTAGATTTCTTGCCAAGCCAACCTGGTTTTCATTTTGAAGGATACCTGAGAGACGTGCCAACGCAAACTCACTCCCGAATCGTTTATCAAGCTCTATAATTTCATCTAAAGGGAAATGAACGAAGTATCCTGCTCCAAGTGCTGACTGCCAATCACTTCACACGTGCACCATGTAATTTGGGCCTATTTTGTCATCTCTATCAAATCCCTAATCACCGGCTTAGGAACATCATCTCCATTGCCAAATATTAACACAAGCAGGCGGTAAAATCTACTCCTGACAACAGCTACAAGAGGCTCTTTACCCGATAGGCACTCAGACAGACAGGAGAGGGGGCGTCCAGCTGGGGCCTCCTCATTAAGGCTTTATCTGTGGCTATGAATGCACCCTAGACTATATCAATATACAGTACACCACTCAACTGCAAGAGTGCATGGGACTGTGCCATATTAACTGTATTTTTTTTTTTTTCTGCTATGTTTGTATCTTGTTCTTTTTGACCTACAAAGAAGAAAAACTAAACCCATTTGTGTAAACTTTTCTTTAGTTTACTATATAACACATTAAGTAAATTAGGTCTTACCGGGTCTATTAAGCTTTATTGGGAAAAAGGCTTATAAAAGCTCAGTAGTATGCAGACAAAGTTAAGTAGTTACATTCCCTAATATGGGAAATGGAACAACCTCTCATTCTCTCAGTCCACTTCATTAAAGCTATTAAAGACATTATATTTAATTGATAAACTTGTGTTATCATTGTTCACTGTAAAAACAAATTGTAATTCTTATTAAAATTTATCAACAATTAGTCAGCGTTTACATGTTAGAGTAGTTGACAAGTGAAACGATAATTTGTATTGTACACTGAGATTTTCAATACATTTAACCAAATAACAGTATGAATGCTTCTAAATAGAGAATGTTTACAAATAAAGAGTATTGATTGATTGATTGATTGAACTGTGTATTTTATTTTGACATTTGATTTCATGACACTACTGTATGTTATAAAAAGGTCTTTTCGTGTGTGTTTTAGAGTCTGCATAGTGTAGATAATGATTATCAAAATACTCCTACGAATACTTTTTATAGTGGACTAGTTAGTTTGTTAATCGTTGCAGCCCTATTCGCTTCCGAAGTTTATTTGAACTGAAGTGTTACGCAGTGCTAAAATAAGTCTACATTTACAAGAGGCATTTCCTTCCCTGTGCCACCCTGTGTCAGCCCTGCACATGGGACGTCCAGCTGTGGCCTCCTCATTAAACGTCCCCACACACAAACACCAGCTCAATATGCCACTGGGCTGCTGCGTCAGCCTGATCAACGCCTCTAAATTATTGATGTATTTTCTATCTAATAAGTGCCCAATGGTGTATGCACTACACTGTGTATGTGTGTCTATATAAGCACGTTCACCTATGAGAGTCGTTTGGCTGGAGAGCTCATTTCAGGGACCTTATTGCCTTTCAGAGAGGCTAGGTCCATGATGGCCACTAACAAAGAAAGTGTTGTGGGAGAGTGGTGATACGAGGACAGTGAAACATTAAAAACAAGGCAACAAAAACAGCTACTTGAATGGAGTTTTATGATAATTCTTTGCAGAAGAGGTCCTAAAAGAACAATTAGGAAAAGGAGTGAGTGATAAGGGATGTAGCAAGTCCTGGTTTGACTTGTAATTAATTTCTTATCAAAAATATGCTGAGTGCTTTGGATGTGATGCCAAGGCGCAGTGGGAAAAATCCCTGGATATGTGTTTTTCTTCCATGCTAATTCTTTTAGTAGGACTGGGTAAAAACACATAGGACTCTATGCTGTGGTAATACATACACATTTTTCAATACTATGCCCCAGTTTTGCTGTGGTGAAAGTAGTACTCAGTTTTGTTACTTATGTAAAAGTACATATACAGAAAAAAAGTAAAAGTATCACATAACAATGTAAAAAAAAAAAAAAAGTAGAGTAAAAGTAAACACTTTTAATACATTTCTTATTCACAAGAACATCATGTCCATTTCATTCCAGTTAAAAATGTAGAGGAGTAGAAAGTACAAATACCTGCTTTTATCAGTGACTGTCACTAGTGCATCTGATATTATGCACTGTATATTTAAGGGAAGCAAACCAGTAAGAATTGCATTGTATAGTTTAAACTATGTTTTCACCAGTCAATACATTTCTTGGAATTTTTTAAATGTAGTACAGTAAAAGTAAAAAGTATCCACTGTAGCATTTATATACGTAAAATACAGATACACAGGTACCTAAACATATTAGCCTTTTAAGGTTAAGGTACACTGCCTCTGCATTTGACCCATTGTTCAATGCAACTGGGGCAACCTGTCAGGAGCAGGGGGCGCTCGGCTTGGTTAGAACCACCTTGGCTGGAGGATTTTACCTTTGTGCATGTTTTGGCTTTTACTGTTGTACTTTGTTACTTTCCATCACTGCAGTTTTCTAAGTAAAAGATGCATAGTGCGGAATAATTCACATTTGGGTTTATACTTCATTATAAGAAATACTTGTCAATTTACACCAGTGATAAATGGCTCGAGCATGTGCCCTATAGAGGACAACTATTGTT
The DNA here is from genome assembly GCA_000787095.1 of Periophthalmodon schlosseri. Lineage (NCBI taxonomy): Eukaryota > Metazoa > Chordata > Actinopteri > Gobiiformes > Gobiidae > Periophthalmodon > Periophthalmodon schlosseri. The sequence goes on along the minus strand of KN468923.1, from coordinate 38,563 downwards.
TAAGAAGAAGTGGCATTACAGGCTGCAGTATTAAAGGGCAATTTTTCAGATAGTTCTACCAAAGCAAAATAAACAGTATTATAGGATTGTCCAAACGTAATTAGCTTTTTTTGCCAAGAAAGTGCTCCTATGTGTAAACTTTTATTTTCCCCTAGTTTGCAAATTGGGCAACGTCCTAAAGAAAGTAGGACGGAAGAGTAAATAAAGCCATTGTTGGGTCTATTAAGGTTTATAGAGGAAATACCTTAAAGGAGACACTACTATAAAAAAATACAGTGTTTAGCAGCACCATCACTGCAGTCTGTGTAAACAAGAGGATTATACATATATTGTAAAAATCTTAAAGCTGTCTCGCAATGTAATGTAATTGTAAACAAATTTCTTATCAACCATAACTGTTTGGAGGTTGTTTTTTCTTTGCCGTATACCAGAAGACTATACGATATTAGTTTTATTGTTATGACTGCATAATATACAGGCGTCCATGTTTCCTGCAGCAACATCAAAATCATTTCGAAAAAAAAAAAACATCCTCTGTATGACTAATGACACTGATATACACGGATGTCACTGCATGTGTGTGTGGGCGTGTATTTATCACATTGCGAGGACTAAAATCTGTACACTCAGTTCATGGGGATCTGCCTACTTTATGGGGGCAAAAATAAGGACTTATGACGTAAATCCTTTATTATTAGATCAATAACATGGCTTAAAGGTAAGATATGGGTTAAAATAGGTGAAGGTTCAGGTTACTCTACAGGAAATTAATGTAAGTCAATGTAATGTCCCAAAGAAGAATAGAAACCCAGCATGTGTGTATGAATGTACCTCCACGTAGAGTATGGGGAAAATGCCGATCTTGTCTCCCAGCATGCCCTCTGCCCAGTTCTCATCCACTCTCCTAATGACCGTCAGCACCTCGTCCTGGAACAGCAGAGGATACAGAGGAGTCAGGGCGGGTTTGTAATGACATGGCATATCTTTTATTAATAAGTCACTCTCACAGGGTCCTGTTTAAACAAAATTACACTCATCTAATTTCTGATACATTATTGAATTCTTCTGTGTAATATTACTACACTTCTGTTCGAATGAAAGTAACACAGGTGGCATAAGTTCACACCCCATGCTGACCTAGCCCTAGTGCATAGTATGCCTTGAGGCAAGCTACATTATTACAATAAATTACAAATAGCCTTAACTATATATGAATTCTGTCTCACTACAGTAAACTGTCTACAAAAAAACACTGCATAAAGAAATGAACAGTGCATTTTAATATCCAACCAAAGTTTAATTATAAATCAATATCATATTATAATATGTAGCCTATGCAATATGCAGGTTACTAAGATCACTAGTGTTTTTTTCCAGTTTTTGTTCCCAGTGGAAGTAATGAAAAAAGTTTTTGTTTCTCAAAATAACCACAAAAGTAAAATTTGACAGTGTAACTTTCATTTACACAGAATGAAAGTCCATATCATTTACACAGAAATCCCAAATAGCCTTAATTGTTTTGATGCACATATTTCACTTCCCCGCTGCTGCTCCCTGCACAGCTCAATATGGCGGCGAGGGGCCATTATGGAGGCCAGTGATAATAGAGCTAAATGAGATGTGTAAGGCTCACACTGAGTAATTACGACTTACAGAGAGAAAACAATCTCTCACACACTGCTCTGCACCACCGGGACACACAGCCCTGCAACACAGAGTGGATCCCCGTGATCTTCACTCATTACCTGTTGATTAATTTAGGCCTAGAACAATGGACGGCTAATTAGAATGTGGTAATACTACTGCAGCTATCTATGACAGTGGTTGGACAAAAGTGGGCAGTCATTTAATTGGAAACACTTCAGAATGACTCACACTGTACAGTAATAGAAGAGGGCTAATTAATTAGTCACTACTGCAAAAACTGAAATAGAAATGGAAATAGAAAAGTTTCTATGCTAGTTTTTTCTTAAAAACTGCAGATTCGTAGCAGATGTATGTGCTGTCCAAAGTGTCTGGAATAAGTATATGAATAAATAAAATTGATTTATATACAGAAATGATTGCATTTTTCATACGTATACAGTGTTTATTTTTTACTAAGAATAATAGCAAATGTATGAAGTTCAGTGCCAATGATATGATGACTTAAAAGAAAAAAATATGTGTGGAGAATAAATGTCAGTAATTGTTTCAATTTAAGCAATAAGCAGTTTGATCAGTATTGTTACTTATATATGTTTTAACAATACATTGATTGAACAACAAAGTGTGGTTCTATTATGGGCTCAGAGGACTTGTGACAATCCCAGAAGCAAAAGGTTGATTCTGTGAATTCACTATCTGATTAGTCACTATCTAATGTTATAGTATTGTTCATAGTGACAAGTTAATCCTAAGTCTATAATGTAAAGACCTCATTGTTTTGTCTTTGAGTATACAGACAGTAGAGGATTTGAATTGGATCACAAAGCACAAATGAGCATAGGCAGCAGCAGAAAAAAAGGAGCAGCAAAGCAGCAGGGAATACAAAAGACTGTTCAGGACCCGGCCTTGATACTCTCACACATCGTGTGTCTCGCAACATTTGAACTGTGTACAGAATCAGATCGATGTTTGTTTGTCCTGTTTGAAGTAGTTTGTGTTTACATTTTCATCGCTGGCTACAGGAGAGAGTCTGAGGCTATAAATTATTAAGTGCTACGAAGCAACAAGCTTTTTCCAACATCACACAGTAGTTTCATGTCAGCACTTGTGAATGAAATCCTCCTAGAAAAAAATGAAGACTTAACTGCTTAAAGGTGCACTATGTAACTTTTCTGGTGGAGTGTCTGCCACCTGCTTATCCCCATGTAGATGCTATTGCTGTGTTTGGCATGCTCCACATTATGCCATTACGCTTATCTACCTCCAAGTAGGTGCCACCATCTATCTATATCTATCTATATATCATTTAATGCCATACTGTGGAACCATACAAGCAAAGCAATAATGTCTCCATGGGGAAAAGTATGCTACACTCTAGCACAAAATTGTGCACGTTTGACTAAAAGATTCACATGTATTTCATAACACGTTTGTAAGGGTCTGAAATACAGCATTGGCAGTTTATAAATAATAAAATCCAATAGAGACAGGATCTAATTACAACAAATTATGATTCCATTGTGTTTCATGTTGCAGCCCAGTGAGCAGTGTATCTATTGACGTTTATGGCAGCACCAAGAACGAGGGAGCTGTTCCTAGGCTGTCTGTAACACAAAGACGTTACATTGATCGAGTTGTGTGTATAAATGTGTATTTTGTTCACCTTGCTAAACGCCAGACAGTCCTTATCTTGATCTTTGTCTTTGACCTCGAAGTCGTATAGCGCCTTTCCCTGTGGCGGCGTCTGGCTCAAGGGCCGCAACAGCTGGATGTAACTGGCGGGCAGGAAACCGTGGCAACCGTTCAGCTCGCCGTGGTACCAGTTGTCGTCCACTTTGCGTCGCAGGATGATGATGTCACCTTTGGAGAATTGTAAGTCCCCCGGTTCCTTGCCCTCATAAGAATACAGGGCTTTACCACAAGGCAGTGCTGGGATGTTCTGCAAGCATAAACAATAGAACAATACAGTAATTATAACGTTTGTTTCGAAAACTTTCCAAATCATTTTATAAACCCATTTGAAGTACAATCATTTTCAATTTCTGATTTCTTTTATTCAAGTACCCTTATCATCAGTGTGTTCATGCATTTTATGTACTTTGGGTTTAAAGCAATTTTCACTTGCTTTTATTCTCATAAAATGATTTGTGCTTTTCTCTTTCAGAACAAGGCAGCCTTTTGCATTCAGACAGATAATGTAGTTATTTTGGAGACTGCAGATAATAGCCTAACAGTGAATTAACACAAAAGCTAACCCTCAAGTATTTTACATATAAATGTGACTATTAACATGGAAAAGAAAACAGCTGGCTTTATCTGTCTGCCAAAAAATAACTGTATGACAAGATACAATAAAAAATATTAGACACAGGGTCATAGTACTCAAATCTGTAAGCCAAATTTCTTATCAGGCCACAAACAAATATTGTCCCTCATAGCAGAAGATGTGTTCAACAGCAAGTGAATGAATGTATTTTATTTTATCAAGTTTACTTATTTATAATGGTTTTTATAGTGTATACAGGCCTGTCACGATGACACATTTTGAAGTACGATAATATTGCAACTAATTTATGCCACCGACACAATAAGCAAAGAGCACATTTAAACCACAAAAAATATTCTAAATGTACTATTTCATTAAAAAAGCTGCAATAAATAAATAGCAGAATGAAACACTTAGTACTTAGTACTAGTACTTAGTCTGCATCTGTAATGAGTCAAAGAAGTTATGAATTTAAACTTTTACGGCTTAAATCTTATCATACAGCCAAAAACAACCAAAAATTTCCCAGAAAATGTACACACGGTAAGTACTGACCCCAAAAAATATTGTTCCAGCTTTCATATATTGAACAATAGGAGTCGATATAGTAATTATCGTGACAGGCCTAAGTGTATAGTGTATGTGTCAGGTTTTTCGTCTTTGATTGTAAAATGTACTATAAAAATAAAGTGGACTGGGTTGGGCAGATTTAACTGGGCTTACGACACCAAAAACAATGGTTGCCAAGCACGCAATGACTTATAATACTGAGAATTTTTCTTTATCACCAAGCACATTTTCAGTGAAACTCTACTCAAGAAAATTAGTTCAGTTGTCATTTGTTCATTGCATCTGTTTCTACACTGTCCGATTACTGTCAAAATATGCAAGTCCTTAGTCAGGTTTTAGCTCAGGGAAAGTCTCTCTCTCAAATAACTGGAAAAAAGTTGAAAATCCAATATGTACAAACTCGAACCCTTCAGGCAGAATTTGTTGTGCTTTATTCCCCGGGCTGTATGTGAGATATGACTTGTTATTAAAATGTTGCCAGGTAATTGTCGTTTCCACCTTGGGCCAAACGGAGTAATTTAGAAAATGCCATTTCCGAGTGGTGCACAGCTCTCCCGAGTTTCATCAAAATCAAGACCCGAGTGTACGACTTATCACGGGGGCAGAGACAGACTGACAGTTTTACCACACACCAACTTGTAGCATTTCAGCAAACATGGTCAATGTTTGGACAAGCTGCTTTTAAAAACATCTTCAATGAATTAACAAGCTCTGCACGCAAACTTTGAGACGGCATTTGGCAAGGTCTTGGCATTTCAAAGGCAATCACATGTTCAAATAAATTGTAGAGATTTATGCAGGTGTGAAAGCGTGCAGTTAACTAATGCCCTCCAAAACAGATTTTTAGTTCTCACTTTTAATTTGTAGGAAATAAAAGGCCAAGGACAGTTACTCATTTCAGTTCTTACAGCTTCAATTATTTTTAAGTTTAAGAGTCCAAAGCTGAAATAGACAATATAATCACTTTCAATACACCTCCCAAAATCTTACACTTGGATTACTGTCTGCAATATATACAATTAATACTAAAAACGGCTTTAAGTTTCAATAATTATTTCCCGAACTAAAACGGCTTTTTAAATTCAGTGCCATTCAGCACAAATAATAGTCAAATTTCTTCATTCAAATCCAGATCCAAGCTGATTCTTGATGATTAGAAATGATTCAATCTCGATCTTGATTAAAATCTGATTAACTGCACAGAACTACCCAACTGATTTCACTTTAAAAATACATACAAAAAATACATACAAAATTGAAATAAAGGTTATAAATGTAAACCAATTACCCTTCCTTGCTTTTTCGCAACCACAGTAAAACTGCTCTAACTCCAATCTCCTCTACTACTTTCCACTATCCATCCTCATTGTAATTCATGGATTACTTGCTTACATTTGCAATACCTGAACCCTCACCAAAACCCACATTGTAGTCTTTGTCACTCTCATAGAATGAACACATCCTATTCCAGACAGACATAAAAGAGCATTATTTTTAGTGACAACAAACAAATAAACAAAACAACAAGAAAGAGGGACAACTACAACTTCCTTCTCTTCTTCCTACACAGATTGTGTTTACAATCTGAGGAATTCTGAGTTTTTATTCGCTCACAAACGGCATGACTCTCCCCAGATGCTTCAGTGAGCTGATTTGCCCCAGGCCTTAACCACAGCACTGTTTTGAGATCAGCGCTGATGCAACACGACGAAAGGCACAAAATACATATTACTGTGATAGTGTGTACAGCATTTACTATCAGTCAATGAGGTAAGCAGAAGCAACGGGATTACCTGCAATGAAAAAACATTATTATTACAGTGGGGTCATTCACAGTACTTTGGAAACTATTGTGAATTCATATTAACTTTCAGTGGAATGTGATGTGAAACTAGGAGAAGTGTCTGGGTGAGGGAAGTCTGGGAGTCCCTGCTTAAACTGCTGCCCCTGTGACCTGGGCCCAGTTAAGTGGAGGAAATTGCCTGGATGGATGTTGTTGAAAACTGTAATTTACCCATTGTGAGACAGGTAAAGTTTTGTTTTGAAGTCATGTTCAAAATACACAAAAATACAGTATTGCTTGTAAAGATCAATGTATCTCTTATACCTACGATTCTTACAGATTCGAACAGATAAAGAAGAGACAGGTTAAGTGCGGTCATGTACAATATAAAGCAAGTTCACAACACTTCAGAACGGGTGTCATAACCACCTGCGCTTTCCAATTCGCCCTGTACATTTTTTTTTAAAGATTTTATGAGTTTTGGAGTATTGACTTTCTCAGACACATATTTTACAGAGGGTAGGGTGATGTCTGGGAATGTTCTCCACTGGATTTGTTGAGGGTAAAGTGAAGATATAGCACTTACATCTCCGACATGTTAGTGCCATATGAACCATCTCACACTCTTGGTCCTGAGGACTTCAGGGACCGGCCTCCTGCTGGTGCCCAGAGTCAGGACTAAACATGGGGAATCAGTGTTTCAGTTTTATGCAGCTGAAGCCTGGAACAGTCTTCCTGATCGATTTGTTTGTATTGTGATTTTAATGTATTTCTTAGCACTTTGAATTACTTTCTGTACAAATTGTGCTATAGAGATAAACTTGCTTTGCCTTTCCACTTCAATTTTAAGTAGACTGCCTACAATTACTATGGTCATTGTGCTAAACCAGCGATGCCACATTTGACTATAGTCAAATTTCTATTGTGCATGGACTGCTGTTATTTTTGCTAAATAAATAGACAATTATAAAATCGCCACCAAAAAAAAAAAAAAAATGTAATTTCATAATGTTCTAACAAAGTCCATTGTACAAAACAAAAAAATAGAAAGCCAAGGTAGACTTCTAAAACTACCAATTACCAAACAGTGACTTAACAGTTTCTCAATGTGATATTCAAGGCTAAGGAGTAAGGAAAAAAGAGGGAAAAAAAGGATTTATCAGTGTAACAAAAAAAGCATACACAAACTGTTTATGATTAAAATTGAAATCAAATTTAAATTGAAAACATGTCTGTCCATTAACATGCACTGTCCCAATCAAATAAATCAAATAAATAAATGTACCTATTTCTAAATGCAATAATGTATATATTTTGAGATGGGTCTTATAGCGATTGCATAACAGACTTACATTATATAGCATTATCCTATTACGTGGAGAACCATTCAGACCACTATCCAAGGATTTGTGGGAGCTATGAATATTTAATACATTTTCCTTCTTTTTGTTGGTGTTATTTCGATCCTTTGTCAGTCATCTGCCGCCCACTCGCCCATTTTAAAGCTGGTTTTACTGTCACTCTTCCCATATATTCCCCTCTTTAGCTCTATTAACCATGCTAGTTAAGTTAGCACGGCACTATGAATGCTTTGCTTAGTGTTTTTACGACACATAAACGCTTTTAATGTGACCATGATAACCGTTTATAGTCTGCTAAGTGCACTTTTTGGCATTGGCCCCCCAGACACGTACTGTACCCACACTTATAGTAAATGTCTACTGCTGCCAGGATATTTCATCGTAATAAATGTAGCTTTTAATTAGCATTTCCCTATGCAGTGGCTAAGGCATCCATTACAGAAAGTAGTTATAAAGGGATTGCTGCGTATAAGCCAATTTTGTCTGCAATTTATAGTTGAGACATATTTGAAGCTCACATTTTTAAACGTGCCAGTGTTGGGAGAGTGGAGGAAATCCGCCTTACCAATTTGAATGCTGTCTGCAGAGAACAATAAAACAATCAAACTTTTTAAAATTTGTGACAGCTTAAGAGGAGAAAATCCAGCTTTACCTACAATGCTCATGTCAAGAGAGTGGAAAAGGCCTAACTGTCAGGAAGAAAGTATAAGAAGAAAGTCTACTCTGTTTAGAAACAAATATATAGTTAAACTGAACCTTATTTATTTCACATTTAAAATATGATTCATATTATTTGATAATCATGACTATGGTCTGTGTAATCCTTCAGTCGTCCAGGTATGATCCATAGCTTCCTCAGTTCTGGTCAGATTGCTGGAGGACACTGCCTTATATCTGTCTGAAGGGAGGAGCTAACTACACTGAAACTAACACGCCTATTGTTTACAGTTTCTGTTTGTAGGCTAGATCTAATGAGCTACGCTAAGTGTGAACTGTGCCTGAGTCATACTTAGCATAATGGTTTAGGCCCCTAATGGGTGATCTCACACATATTAGCATGCTGGCTAGTCCTATTGTTTTCCTTGTTTTGATTTAGGTCTGAGGATGGAGTTATAAATAGGAGATAAATGATGTCTAAGGCCCCATTCCTGTTCAAAGATGGATTGTCTTTCATAACAAATATTGCCTCTTTAACTCCCCTCTCAATTTATTTCTTTTTTTTTGGCTAAGATCTGTACCTCACTATCTTTAAAGGGGTGGTTAGTGGCTTTGAGATGGAGATGTATGGCAGATTGGGGTCCCGAGGAGCTCTCGCGATGGTGTTGCTACATTTTCTCATGGAGCGGCTGTTTTGTTTCTCCAATATAACACTCACTGCAGTCTTCAATACACTGAATGCAGTAGACCACAGTGCTCATGATTATTATTATTTTTTCCATAGGTTGGGGTAAAATCAATGAGGATTTGAGATGGAAAACAATTGCATAAAAATTTATGGGTGAGAAAATATTTTTAATGAAATCTCCACAAATATTGAACAGGATTATTGTTGGCGCTTGGGAACAAAAGATCACTTTATCAATCTGATGGCCTCTACTGTTGACAACGGCTGTGTGACTGGATAATGCACCCATATTAATTATGAACAAATAGTGTATTAAGAATGATTCAGGCTTATTTGTGACTTAATTAAGGGGTTAGGGTATGAAGTAGTTATTAAGGTCTTTCTTGTTATAAGTGTGGTTAATATAAGTGTTACCATAAGAGGTATGATAAAGGTGATTTTTGTGGACCCAGTTTTTATTTCACACGGATAAAAAAATTCTACCTAGTCTTACCTGTCTATCCTAATTATATAAAGGCTCTTGAACACCTAAATGCAACCTATTCCACTTCAGAGCAGTTGGCTCTGAAGTGGTCAAGAAAACCAAAAGTGGTCCCAGGAAAGTACCAAGATGGAGAGGCGGCGACAGCTAAAGCTTGTGGGGAGAGAGGGCTGTCTGCTGCGGTCTGGTGGGAAGCAGAGGATGAATGAATAAATAACTGAATGGCTCTAGTAACCAGAGATAAGTGAGAACAATCTTCTGGACTGGGCTCATTACTTATTTAAGACGGCTCCAGCTCAGACCCAGACACACATTGGTGGGGCTTTTAGAGGATGATAACTTTGCCCTGTCATACACAGACCACTGTTATTTCAGCCAGGGACAGGAACAAGCCGTACAAATGAATATCTACGTCTGGGAAAATACACTGACATTTTTCTTTTGGCATTTTAGTCTGATGGTTATAATGTCATTACTCAAGCAGTAAAAGCAGTAAAAGGATTATGACAAACTGATTACATATTGCATTATTAACATAGACTATATATATAAATGGACACAGCTAAACTGCTAGCGCGCTTCCAGCTTCATCAACTCTGGGTCCAATTCACTTTCTACTGAAAAACTGTCACCCCTCTCTCCGTAACGGCTGCTGTCAGGCTCGTCATTTTGGTCTTAAAATGTTTGTATTAACCCGCTCTACATGATCCAGGTATTTTTATTTTGCTATTTTGTCAGTAAATCAAGATATAAACATTAATATCCCTGCTAAACCAGCGGTGTGGGCGGAAAGGGGCTTTATCTTCAACAGCCTCGCTCTGGATTGTCTCTTTGGTTGCTATGATACTTGTGGTCAGACTTTCTAATAATTGTTAGCCTCAATGAGCTTCATTTGACTGGAGCTGAACGCTATGGGTGACATCACTCTCTTAGTCCACTTCTTTATACAGTCTATGATTATTAACCATATTTTGATACTATTAGAATTAACTGGATTTTGATACATAGTAACATACAATTGTTCTATTACAAATTCTGGGATGGGTTGTATGGCAAAAAAATCCCATCGCAGCAATTTTTAAAAGCCTCAGTTACTACTTCTATTTGCTATACAATATAATATCAAAAGCCGACAGCTTCTTCTGAAAGTTCACACTTCACTAGGATTAGTTGGAAAGTAAAATTAAAGAGCTTTTTTACCTTAACACATTAGAGGTACTAATAACTCAACATTTTGCAAACTAGAATTTCATAAAGGCAAAGGCAAATCATTTTAATAATAAGACAATTTGCTTCCATTTTCCTCGGTCTTAACTTGTAGTGTGAAAAATGTAATCTAGTGCTAGAAGCTCATAATTTGTGGTACACTTTATACCTCTTTCTTAAATGTGCATTATGCAACGTTTCTGGTGGAAGATCAGCTACCAGCTTGTCTTATTGGAGATGTTGGAGAATAATTTGCCTGCAATGTCATTAAACCAATCCATCTTGCATTTGATATAAAAACAAAACAAAACAAAACAAAAAAAAAACCAAAACTGCAGGTCATTTCTCCACATATCTGACTTTTAACTTGGCCTAGTCACATGCTTGTCTTCATGGAAATAGATAACGAAATGCCATACTGCGAGATGACAAATATTTTAATAACAGACAATTAGCTTCCATATTCCTCAGGTCTTAACACTTGGACGGTTTGAAATGAGCACTTCCTTTGCACTTTCTGTAACCCCTATAATAGGAAAAGTCTGTCTGTTTACTTGCTATTCACACCTTCACCCACAAATCACGCCTGGAGCTGCGAATCGCCACTCAATGCGCATATGGACTATAATGAAAGGGCTTCGAGAAAGTAGGGCTGCGATGACGTCTTAACATGAGTCATACGGACTGGATTGAACCATGAAAAGATTAAAATGTACAAACAAGGCAATATTCCCAGCTAGTTTTAATGTGAACAAGCATTAGAAATAAAACATAAATCACAAATGCCTATTACAGGATTACATTCAGTTCCCCATACACACACAAGCAGTCTATTAAATCAATAATTAGCTCTGTGCGAGAGTAAACAGCTAGAACAATACGCCACTAAAGCCATCACTATGAAGCATGTTGATCCACAGTGGCACCACTCATCTCATGTACTCATCACTGTTAAAAAAGAAACAAAACAAGAACATTAAGCCTTTTTATAAAGCTGGCACTTCATTGAAAAATGTAAAATATAATAGAATAGACATTTTGAAATTTTAGGATTTTCTATGACAGGAATAAGAGAAAGAAAGTTCAGAGATTTTGAAAATTGTCAGCGCTTGTCTTGACGATGAGTGAAAATGGGTATAAAGGGACTGCGATGCTACTGGGAATGTGGAATCAAGTGCTCTGTGCAGATAGCAGCTGCTCAGACTTATAAGTATTTACAAGTACTAGGGACAAATATAAGAATGGAAGGAAAACATAATAGTGATGTCATTACTCTAACATTACATAACACTATATACATTTTCATGGATCAGACATTGCCTTTCATGTGTTGAGTTTGCTTCTCATCTCCCCACCTCTGCTTTGTTCTTTTTGCTTTCCCCTGGCTTCAAAAATACGCAGGTCAGGTTTCATTATGTAACTTCTATGAATGATGACAAAGCACATTTTAAACAAACCAGCATTAAACAATCTTTACTAATCTTTATTGTATTGAGCAACGGTCTTTATCATCATATTCGTAGTATGTAATATAATGGGCAAACTCCTGCAAATGCACCCTTAATAAGGTTTAAGTTTAATTGAATCTGACAGTATCATCCTTATCTGAAGTGACTGGACTCTGGAGGCTAATATAGTGGCCAGGGAGATAAAAAGTCTGCCCTCTCTCTCTCTGTCTGTCTTTCTTACTCTCTCTCTCTCTCTCAGCCTTAGTTCTGCCAATATCGACACACGCACTGTATTAAAGGCAGTGGCTTTGATGTGCATCGCATTCATGTCATATTCCTACACGAGGTCACATTGGACAAAGGGAATTAACATATTGGTCCGCTAAAGAATGTACTAATTATATACTAGAATAGACTACACATGATGATGATGATGATGGTGCTTTGGGAATTTTTCTGTGACAAAGAAGATGAGTTTTTAAAGCTTATTATTGTTCCTATGAGGAAGCATGTGTAAACCAGCAACTATGGGCCTCCCAACTCTGACCATTACATGCTGTTATTGTGTCCTTGGGCAAGACACTTCTCCCACCTTGCCTACAAAGTGGTTTGAAAAAGGTGATCTTCTGTAGCCATTTGAAGCTTACCACGAGTAATGCCCTAATACAAAACTTGGAAAACACAATTCAAGCAATCACTTTTTGTTAAATTATAGTGCATCTTCCTCAGGGAAGATGTTCATATCTTGATTTATGGACACAATAGTGAAATAAAAATACCAGGATCATGTAGAGCTGGTAAATACAAACATTTTAAGACCAAAATGACAAGCCTGACAGCAGCAGTTACAGAGAGAGGGGCGACAGGTTTTCAATGCAAATTGAATAGGAGTCGATGGAGCCAGAAGCGCACCCATGATCACTTCCTATTTGAAACGCGGCGGCTAACAGGTTAGCTACGTCCATTTATATATACAGTCTATGATCAATACTGAAAATAATACAAAACTAATACAAAATCTGATCTTCCCTGAATAGTTTTAGTATTGTCTTGTTTTAGAACACCCCAAAATAACATGTAAGAAACTGCTGTAATTTTGTAATGTTAGTATTGTGAAAATACTATAGCACGTCAAACTGCAAGCTAAGAGGCAAAATTGTTAACCACTCTGCCAGTCCATTTCTTAAACCTGTGTATAGTTAACATTAGAGTCATTACATCCCAGCCCCCATTAGTGAAACTGTGCCTTGAGCTAAAACTACAGCGTGCCAATCCAAACACAAGTTCAGATAATTAAAGCACTCAATGTGACAGTTTCTCATGCCCTACTCCCAAACTAACCACTCTCCACGTTGCCTGCCCGAGGTGCCAGATCACTTTCAAAAGGTCAGTGGAGCAAGAGACTTAGACATAGCACTATATATTTTAAAAGAGGAATAAATGCTGAGAATTGTATATGAAAGCTTGATGCAACATAGAAAGCAATTGCAATAAATAGTTAACACAACAGTTGGCGTGTTGCTTGCTGGATGTGGTGCATATAAAATTGGTTTGTGTTTGAAAGTGAAAATCAAAGGTTACATTGATTCATGCATTGATGGAGGCCCTGGCCTCTAATGTCCACTGTGACTGAGCTGCTGTTTATTGTGTTTGTGTGTCAAATTGTGATTTTCATGTTTTATACAATCCCTTTGATAGTCTCTTGTGTTTAACTTGCTGGATCTTTGCTAATGAAGAATAAAAGGAGGTGAAAGGTCACAGAAAACTCTAATCTAGTATTAGAAGATAATTTTGTGGGTAGGGCTGCTGCTTTAAAGTGTCATTTCTTAATTCATGGTTATCACAAAGACACTGGTAATACGTTAATTAGATTCTCACATATTATGGTATAATCTTTATACTTTATGTGGTGTCACAGTGGTGAATGCCTGATTACGATCTCAGAAGCTAAGCAAGGCCAGGCCTGGGTAGTAGTGGGGTGGGGCCACTAGGCAGTAGTGGATACTGCATGCTGTCATTGTATCCTTATGCAATACACTTCACCATCATACTAGTATGAATGTGGAGTGTGAGAGAATAAATGGTGGTGATCGGCGGGGCAAATGGTGCAGACTGGCAGCCTCGCTTCTGTCACTCATGCCCCTGGGCAGTTGTGGCTAGATACTGTAGATAGTTTTTATTATACTTTAGATACAAGAAGTGAACACAGAACAGCTTAAGCCTAAGAGTCCTGAGAACCTTGTATATCTTCAGTGTTATTTGCAATTTTACAGATTCTATGTGAAAGCATTACTTTTAAGGGGGCACAAAGATCACAATGGTTTTACTCATTGGGTGTCTGGTGGTCAGACTGCTGCCCATAACAAGTGGGATCTCTATAACTGCAAACTGCCTCATCACTACTACACTCCACCGAAACACTCCAGAACCACTCTGAGCACCTCCAAACTGCCTCTTACGCATCAATCATCAGGACTAGTACAAAATAATGACTTTGGCAAATTGAACTTTGAAAAGGGACGATACAGTCACACACTAATAGTTAACCCACATGAGGCCTTTGGAGAGAAGAAACAATGAACATTTTGAAACAATCCTGCTGCCTTGGAAATGGGCCAGCAGAACTAAAATATGTTGTACTTGAAAATAGTGCTACTATTGTGGGAAGAGCTGCCATCTGCTTGCTCTGCTAGAAGACTGTAGTTTCACAAGGTTAAAACAAAAATGTACTTTTATAGATTTCTTCTCTTTAATAAAAGGCTCTCTGTATATTTGTGATTTTGCAAAGATTTATAATGATTAAAGATGGACTATGTTTTTGTTTTTTTTCTGGTGAAGGGTCCGCCAACTACTTGTCTCCATGGAGATGTTGCTTTGCCTGGAATGTTCCACAGTATGTTATTAAACTTATCTACTTCCATGTAAACAAGCAAGTGACACCACCAGGCCAGGTTACAGGTCAGATCTATAGAGAGGCGACCGTGCACACACAAACAAAGTATTTTGGAGCAATAAAACAACTATAATTAAAAAAGCAGATATGTTTAATGCTATAGTGTGGAACATTCCAGGCCGAGCAATAACATCTCCATGGACAGAAGCAGCAAAAAAGTTATGCAGCACACTTACATTTACTTTGATGTCAACAAAATATGATTCAAATGATGGTTGCTGCTGCACAGATTCTAAGATTTGACTGGAGTTACTGAAGGCAAAAACATTTTATAAAGAAACATGTTTTGCCCTTACAACATCTGTCCATGTTTACTTGACAATCCAATTTCCCCATCGTTATTCATCTCTCCGGCATGTGTAGCATTCATGTAACACATCAAAAATATGACAAGAAAAACAGATCTTACTGCAACCGACAGTTCATTTTAGTGTTTCATTTAGTGTTTAAGATACCGTACTAAATTTCAAACCCAATTTTGATGCTAAATCCTAAATAAATTAATACCATTATGATATAAGCTCAAAATCAATACAGAGCTGTTTAGGAAAGCTCACATTTTGAAACATTTATGTGATGTTTTTCAGTATCTAGTTTTGATAACAGTTTAGTTTAGTATAGATTTCGACCACTATGGGTTTTTTCATGGCTGATGCCGATACCAATTGTTTAAATAATAATAATAATAATAATAATAATGCATTTTATTTATAAGCGCCTTTCAAAGCACCCAAGGACACTGAACACGATAAAATAAGATAAAACATATAAATACAATAAAAACACAACAAAAAACTGATTGATAAAGCAGATTGATAAAATACAGAACAACTGATGGCCGATAAGGTCTGCTGATATTTTTGGGCCAATTTTTATTATTTTCCCCAAATGAGGTAATTTAAATTTACTACAAACTTCCCCCAAGGTTTTTACCACAAACTTAAAAGAGAGCTGTGTAGTTATGTTTTGTGCAGCTATCTCTTTGTATTAAAGTGTTTGTGTAAAGCTTTGTGTGTATTTTTTAGGCAGCAGATGGACCAAAACAAAATATCGGCCTATACTGGAGATTTAAGGCCGATAGCCAAATATCTGTCTATCTCTAGTTAATTTTACTTTAAATTCTGATGTGGCTGAAAAACATAGTTCCAATACAGAGTAGCCATTTTAGCTTCTGTCAGATTATTTCATTTAAGAGCATGTGTAAAATATTCAAATTGTATCATCTGCATCTGCCAAAGGAGACCAAAAAAACTCTAGAGCTTTTTAGTTCAAAGAAGCAATTTGCAT
>KN468923.1:2937-22104 GCA_000787095.1 Periophthalmodon schlosseri | reverse complement strand
GGAAAGAGAGGAAGAGCTGCTGGTTAAGTGGAGGAAATAAGGTATTAAAAGGGGCTAAAGGGTCTTATTTGGAGAGCCAGAACACATCAGGTATCAGGAATGGATCAGGTCTATGTGCAATGCCTTCTATAATTCAGGGAGAATAAGAATGGTGAATAGAACACTATGTTCCACTAGTATTTTAACTTTCTAAGAAATAACTCCCATGCAGGTATTATTCATTTATTTGTGTAATAATCTTTCCAAGGTTGAATTCACAATGTGCAGCAGTCTGTAAGTTAACTCATAGCCAAATTTCACCGTAACAAGCAACAGATTTTCATTTACATGTTTTATGGTATGATCCGGAACAGAGCAGTGGGTGAAGATGGGGGGGAGGTGAAAACATAATTTTCTGAGCGATCAAGTCTCAAATGCAGGGCAATACAGGATTGCTCAAACATACACAAATCAATCGAAATACAACTAAGTACGCTAATGATGAAGGAACACAGTAAAAGCATGGTTAAAAACTTATAAAAAAAGGTTTTGTGAGATTTTTTTTCCACGTTACATTTGGATTGGACAAAAAGGGGTTGAGCACTAGTGAGTTACACCTTCTTGAGAAGCTGTAGTTCCAAAACACAGTGCTATAATAATGACATAAAAATATAAAATAAAAATAAAAAAACTCCCAATAAAAATAACGAGTCAACCAAAATATTGCCCCACTAAGACACGACCGACTAAGAGACCAAAGTCTTTCATACCACCCTAGCTACCACACATCTTGCCTCCATGGTACTGTTCTGTCTAGCCCTATCCCCTGTGTCCATCTGTGTGAGTGAAGGATGGTGAATGGAACAGGATGTACCACTCTGCTCAAATACTCATCTATTTTCCCAAGCATTTTCTATGTCCCCAAGTTCATCTATTGGCTCCCTATAGACACTCCTTAGCTGTAATTACTTTGCTCTCTCAGCCGTCCTTGGTGGGGCAGTGGGCCATTACAACTTTCTCTTTTTTCCAATCCATGCTCGCTGTGTATGAATGCGAGTGTGGTAATAGCATAGTAAATCTGCACTGCTCTTTTTCCACTCTGCTTTGAGCGCAGCATTCGATCAAACCGGGCCCTTTCATTGAAGCAGACACTTTTTATATTTATGCAGCCAGTTAAGGACGTTTTGGGAAAGGTATAACACTTTGCTTTAAAAGGAAAACAAGCCAGTGTACGTCTATGGCCGATCAGGCATAAAATTATAAGCACTGACAGGTGAATTGGAAACACAAATTATCTGGAAATCACACCACCTGTTACTGGTGGGACATAGCAAGAGAAGATTTGAAAATAGTGTTGCTACGGTACAAAAATTCCCCCCTAGACCGTGACACTATGGAAAAAAGTCGCTTGATCGCATACTGAACATTCTAGGCAAAGATAAAGCTCAAAATCATTCAGATTTTTAACATTTATGTGATTGTTTCCAGTATCTAGTTCTGATAATAGTTTAGTTTAGTATATGATTCCCGATACTTTTGACAACCCTAGTTCATTTTGTGTAACTTTATGTTCAATTCTGATGAGGCTGTAAACAATAGTTCCATTATAGGCAAAGCAATAACGTACAAACTCTTCACTCTTCACTAGAAAAGTTACATAGTGTGCCTTTAATACATAGACTGTATATATAAATGGACATAGCTAACCTACTAGCCGCCACGTTCCAAATAGGAAGTGATCATGGGCGCGCTTCCGGCTCCATCAACACCTGCTGTACAAGATCCCTTTTATTTTGCTATTGTGTCCGTAACTCAAGATATTAACATTAATAACAGACAAATCAGGCGCCTTCTTTCACCGAGGTCACTTCCGCTAGCGTTAGCAACAGGCTTGATTGACCGTGTTGCTAAGCCGAAGGGGCGTTACCTTCGACAGCTTCTCTCCAGATTGGCTCTTTGGTTGCTATGATACTTGTGGTTGGAATTCCAAATATGCAACACGGCTCCAAATCGCCCCTATAACTGCTCTAGCCTCGATGAGCTTCATTTGACAGGAGCCGAACACTATGAGTGGCGTTACACTTCCTTAGTCCACTTCTTTATACAGTCTATGCTTTAATAGTCACATCACTTAAGTTTCTGTTGATGTTAAACCATTCAATATCAAGAGAGAGTATGGGTGATAAGTGTTGCCACGATTCAAGAATTTCATACATGATCTGATACTCAATACTGATTTTGATACCCCAACAAACACTACTTTTTAGACAGACGAATCTAATTTTCAACACAAAAGAACAGTAGTTTCTTTGATATTGCCACGTTGTCTTATACTAGTTTTGATATATATCGAGACTATTCTAAAACTATTCAGAAACATTTTGTCAAGTAGTCATATAGTGTTAAGCCTGTTCTAATGTTTAATATTTACCCTATGCAAAGACTGAGGTAAGTTTAAACACATGGAAATTGACTAAAACAACAATTGTACAGTCTTTTATTTTGTAAGTGAGTAGATCAACCTATTACATGGTGAATAACACACATTTTATACCATCAAGATAACTGTTTATAAGTAAATGAACAGCACCAAGAAAAGTGTCTTAGAACTGACCACAGTGTAAATATATGCAGCCACTTACGATAGGAACACTTTGCTTTGAAGGCAAATCTGTCACAGCCAAATACTCAGAAGAACTGCAGCGCGGCAAAAGTAAATAATATGCCTAATTGATTTTTAAAATACAATTTACACAATCACATTCACAAAGCAAAAAGCTGGTGCGAATATACAGTCTGTCTGGCAGTAATTCACTGCACTATTGATTCACTTTCCATCTATAATTCATGCTACAATACACACCTCAGCCTTAAGTGGACACGCACACACACACACACACAGGCACACGCACACACACACACACACACACACGCACAGGCACACGCACACACACATACAGACACTGAGAGTTTCTGAGAAGCACGAGCAGAAACTCAACACCTTCCACTGCCTGGATACAGTGGCTAACGCTTGCCTAGTCACTTTGAGCTAGAGTTCATTCATTTCCAACTTGTTCTAGCTTTGTCCACATTTTTGACAAGAAAGGTATATCTCCATTTAGACCTAAAACCACCTAAGAAACCAGTGGCTAATGCCAAACAATCCAGAAACCACAATTCTGTTTTTTACTGCTTATCGTTTGAGTAGACTAAATAAACGTTACCCCTTTTGATAGAAAAAGTACACTTAGACTAAGACTGTATAGATCCACATACGGAAATTACTTTAAATTACAGTAGCTCAAAAAGCTTGTTCATAGCAAAGCTTGGATAAAACCTCTAGTCTGGACAAAACATGAAGGAATTAAAATTTTATATTATATGAAGGCAATCCGATTACACAACTCTTTATATACAGTGCAACAATGGGGCACCTACGGCTCATGTTGAGATCAATTATGTATTTCAAATTGAACAACCTCCTTCCTCCATGTTCCTGTCAGTCACATGACCTGCTGTCAGCTGCACATGGAGGATATAGAGAAATATGCTATGCTATATTTTTTTTCAAATTCTGCCTTTATCGTCTTACTGCAACTTATAAGAAATGCTATGAATATGGATTTATTGTTGTTTATGGTTATCCTCTTGTTACCAACAACAAAGTGGTTTCTATAAAAATAATTTATTTCTAAATATATCATAAATAATCCAATCACCACTATATACAATAGGTTGTGTTCACGTTCTACAATTTGATTATGTCATTATCTCAGAGGGTGGGAAGGGGCCTAGATGTAACGCTATGGGTGTTTTACAGTTTTTGATAAAAATATCCAAAATAGAAACCCACAAACATTCACCCTTATCAATCTTTGTCATGGATAAGCGAGAAAAACTGTAATATGAATCTCATGGCTTAAAGTCCTTTCAGCTGACAACAACCGCACCTTTGCAGTTGAATAATGGCACTACTTTTTGAGGCTAAGGTGATTTCACTTTGTTTATTTATCCTAATAGAGAAGACGTTGAACTTTGTGTCAGTTTTTGTTTGAATAGGTGAATAGGTCCAGTAATTACAGAGACATTACCTATAAACCAGGTCAACAAATCTGACAGTTAAACAGCAAATTCTACCATAGAATTTTTACCTATCCTCCAGCTCAGTATTAATATTATAGGGATTACAAAATGTTGTGATGTCCCGCGAACCCATTGAACAAGTCCTCAAATAAGCCACTAAAATATCTGTAAATTCAATAGAACTCAATACCACTTTTCTGTTCTCATCAGATATTTATATTTTCTTACCATGGTGAGTTTAATCCTTATACTGACTTTCATTAAATCATTATTAAAATATGCTCTTATATTCAATAAATGTATAAACATGTGTATTTAAGTATAGTACTTGACTAGAGCGTGTCTTTACAGTCCAAGTGTTCCTAAACAAGCTTTCCAACACCAAAGGAACAAAAAATCGATATTCTTCCAGAGAGCAGTTATCGCTCAGCTCACATGAAGGAGGACTCACACCAAACGTGCTGCTTTTTATTAAACTTAGAACTATATCCTCATAATGAATCCTGGGAAAACCTACAGGGACCACGTTTTAGTTCAGAGCTGTATAGTAAAGTGAGTGCCAGCGATTTAATATGTGCCATTCCTTTAGTAAACACAACATAAAGACGCACCAACACCATATGGCCAATCGTGTCTGTGTCTGTTTTCATTCAAATTAGTGGGTCACTAAAACAGCATGGATTCTTATCTGCAGTCAGGCTGAATCACGTGGGCTCTGGTCTGTTGTCTAATTCCCAGTTGGACACAATCGAAGAGGAAACTGCTGCTGCTAGGGTTTTGTCACTCATCCTCTGTATTTTGGACACTTCTTACGAGATTGGCTTTCTTTACAAAAAAAAAAAAAAGCACAAAATGAAAATGGCATATTCAGACTTTAAATCATGGGACCAATCTTTGACCATACAGGCTTATAGCTATTTTGATTTGGTCTTTGGTCATTACATCTTTGCCAATTCAGCAGTCTATGTTATGCAAGCCTAGAGCATATCAACGTAATGGATTTTTAATATGGTAATTAATTACATTATGGATGCTATGTATGTTATCTGTGTAAATAAGGCTTCGGTTTAAAATTATATTCGTTCGTTATTTAGTCACATATTTTTACAGAAACAGTATATGTAAAATGTCTGGCTATTAGGCTAGAATTGCAGATCAATGCTTGCAACATTAAGCTAAGTGAATAAATAAATAAAAAGTTGGTAGAGTGTTTGCCCACTGTTCTGAAGGTTACCGGTTTGAATCTCTCTATCAACATAAAAAAAAACAGTCCACTGATCCTGCGTAAGACACTTAACCCACCTCGCCTCGTGTCTACATACACTGGTGTATGAATGTGTGTGTGAATGGGTGAGTGGTTCCTTGATGTAAAGCCCTTTGAGTGCCTTAAAGGTGGGGAAAAAAAAAACAAAAAACTGAATGTGTGATAACAAATACAAGCATGTGTCATTCTGTGTATGTAAATGTACCAAACCCAAAGTGCCTTCTTCAGCAGTAGCAGCCTGTCGGTGAATCAGACCTCGTCACGTAACACAAAAAGCCTGCTGTTATCTCCAATCTGTCCTTTCACTTTTGAACAATGTCAAATAAACTTTCCCTCTCCCACTCTGCAGCCTTTGTAAATATCCTCTACGGTCGACTTCATGCTAAAGCGACAGCTTTAACACACAGCGCTGGGATCATGCATATTCATAAGAGCAATTTCTGAGCTGTGAGCAGAGGACACACATACTAACGCTGGTTATATATGCAGCAGCCTGTACAGTGCTGGAGGAGAAATCAGAAATGTCTTACCTGATTGAGGATTCAAATAGAGGAGAGAGGAGGAGGGGAGGCCATGTGGGGAGAAAAAAGAGGAGAGAGAGTTAATATAAACAGCGATATAGAATAATTGCAGTTTTATTTATTATTGATTAACAGCAACAAACAAAACATTAGATGCAATTTGGACACTGGAGACATGGAAATATGCTTTGGACTAATCGCCAGGTGGGTAGTTCTCATTTACATTTAGTCAAATATATTTACTTAACTACTTGTTGTAATCCATCTTTTTCCGACATACTTGAGTAGATTCAGTAGAGTATTTCAGTGAAAGTTTTGGTTACTCTTCCCACTGTGAGTAAGTCTACAAGTGACAAAAGCTTCCCTGTGGCAAAATACAATTACCGGCGCTTTGATATTTTTGTTTCTTCCTCTGCCCCTTCAGATATCGTTTTTCCTCATTTTTTGTGATCTATCCTTTGAACCACATTTTGTATTATTTAATGTTTTGTCTTTCCAATTATATTAACTTAAAATTATAAATCCGTTCTTACGTTGAGACTCTTACTGGTACTCTTACTTTTGTAGTAGTTTCCCAAAATATATATATTTTTACTCTTACTTGAGTAACCACTACTTCTACTTGAGTAGCATTAATTTGAAGTAATGGTAGTCTTATTTCAGTACTATTTTTGGCTCTACCCACCAATTGCCTATACAAAAATATAAAATGCAGAATTTGCATCTAAAATACCCTTAGTTAAGGTTTTACTTGTGCTCATAGCAAATGCAGCTTACACATTGAGTCCACTGAGATGCTACAGGTTGGCATATGAATTATGATTATAACACCAACCCAATGATATACATGTTTACATTTTACCCAAACCACGGTGCAATCTTCACCTTATGCCCAAAGCATTTTATCGATCCATACATTTTCAAACCTACACATGTCTAAAAATCCTGGCAGTATTTATTTTGGATATTCAACAGTGACTAGGTTGGACACCAAACACTTGGATGAATGCTAATGAAGTGCCAGGCTGCAAACAGTGAAGGCAAATTTGAGGAAGATGGCTGCTTTTGTACCATTATAACACAAACAGAACTCTCTATTCCTCAAGTATCCACACACAGTTGAAACCAGAAGTTTACATACACTATATAAAAATACACATATGCTTTTTTTCTCACTGTCTGACATGAAATCAGACTAAACTTTTCCTGTTTTAGGTTAATTAGGATTACCAAAGTAATTTCTATTTGCTAAATGCCAGAATAAGGAGAGAAGATTTTTTTTTAGACAATTTAAAGTCAAACAAAGTTATTTAAAATAGTGGTATCACTTTCCCGATTAAATTAAAGCTCTGCACTTTCTCAGAAACCATTTGATATCACTGGTTGCTATTCACAATGTCTCCAAGACATTTCCTGCTTAATTCCCCAAACGTGCATTTGCAACAAGATAAGTGCTTGTTACATCATGTGCATCCTATATATAGATTAGATGACCTATATATTTTCGGGCTAAAAAAGGAATCAACTGGGGCATAGAGCTCAACTAACTTATTAATATTGAAATATTGTTATGCTGTGCTTTCAGCTCAAAAACAAAGTGTCGTTTGAATATGTGAAAGTGAAAAGTAAAATAAAAAGATAGCCACAGTAATGCTTTAGTGAAGAAAACTAACACCATAGAAAGACAAAAAGTTTAGTGCTTGTACAGTATACAAGAGAAATCACACTTCCAGTGATGTATACAAGTGTTCTGCACATGACAACATTATATAGCCACTACAACTAACTAAAAAGTTGGAAATACACATTTGATTCCAGCTATATGGAAGTTATGTTTTGTTGATATAAATGCTAAAAATATGTGTAATTATTGTATTGAGTTATGAGCTGCACACTTTATTTAATTCAATTTAATTCAATAACACTTTATTTAACCCCAGGGGCAATTTAAAAGGCACTCAGAGCAGAAAATTGCACACAGAGTGCAAGATTACAGCAACAGTGAACCACTACACAATTCAGGTAGATAAAATAACATATATTTTCAGCAATTTCCTCTTGTAATAGAACAAAAACCCATGGAAATTAATGCAGTCTAAAACCAAGCAATCGGGCAACTGAGAAGTATTTTTGTGATTAGACTTGCTTAAAGGGCCCATATTACTCTATTTTCTCATCTATGTTATAATGTTTCCTCGTCAAAAAACATACCTGAAGTTGTGTTTTGTTTCATTCACACATGTTTAACACATAAATCCTGTATATTTAGGCTGAGTTCTTCTCTCTGTTCCACCTTCTGACGTCATCTGGTAATATAGGAAGTGCTCCATTGTGTTTTTAAACACCACACGTGCAGTAGAATCATTTGGATCATATCACCCCTGAAATTTCCTATCTCTACTAAACTAAAGGTAAAAGGTAGCTGTCAACTTGAAGACTATCACTAAATGACATTACAAGGTGGAACAGTGCATTGTGAGCTTTGGGGATGCAGACAGCCTAATAATACAGGATTGCTCAAATATGTCGGAATAAAACAAAAGGCAACCTTTAAATAATTGCAATTCCTACTCCACTGTGATATACTATGCTGCAGCCATATGACAATCTCTCCAATTCTCGAAGGATCTCTACCTGAGACTACCACTGAGAAACCAGACAGACAGGGGCCAGGTGAGGTTGCCAGGGGTGACAAGTTCTTCGCCATTTCGTCCCTCCCTGTTACTACGGCGACGGAGTGTGAGTGACAGATGGAGCTGAGGCGTGTCGCTGGTTGGGAGCGCTAAATGTGTCAATCACAGACAGCTATAAAGAGCTTAAAGGATAGAGCAGGGTCACGAGAATCAGTGGGGGAAATGGGATCCCAAATACACATGATATGAGTCCAACTTCAGCAAGTATTACATTTCAGATTGTGTGAAGATGGTGGAGTTTTTCTGCAGAGCCAACCGAGATTACAGATGCCATGGCATAGTAGATGTGTGGTATTTTTGATTCCATGTCTCTCTTTCTAATCTTAGTTATAGTTTGAAGTGGGCCAACTCAATCAACAATCAACATGTGTTTTCACTTTCTAAGCACACCGCTCTAAACCACAAGATGATATTTTTCACTCATTAATGAATCAACAACAAATCTTGCTTAAGTTTACAACAGTCCCTTTTCTGCTGTCTGTCAGTGACGAAATTCACAAACAAGGAATTTGCTTCACCAATATGGTGCAACATAAAACAATGGATTGGGGCAAGGAGCAATTTATTTTTTATTGTGAATAAATCCAGCAATGTGGAAAAAGAAAGTGGGAAGCGGTAATCCAACCCACAACCTTTCCATTAGTTGCTGACATGCGCAACGTATTAAAAGAATCAGAAAATAGAGAAGAGAACATTGACACTGTAATTTCACTGAAACTATAAAAAAAAAACATCTTGCAGCACAACTTCTCTCTCCTCCTCTCACACACTATATGAACTGTATATTAAATATAATCTATTCACAGCATGCACACACATGCACACTCCAGTCATGTCTAATATAAACGGTGTCATTCCCTCGGGCTCTCTGCTCAAGACGTGTTGAAAAGAAGATTCCTCAAACATGAAGTCAGACGAGAGCTGAATTTATAGGTATAATAAAACTTGAGCAACACAAAAAAGGATATTATAGATATGATACAGAGACATGTGTTTATTTTTGTTAGCTTTGCTCTTATATGGGAGTTAGATGGCAGAAAATGGTGGGTCAATATTCTCCTCATAAAATCTTGGACCCAGCTGGACGGAGTTTACGATTTCATTATCACACATCACTGAGTTAGCTATAGAAGTGTACTATGTAAGTTTTCTGTAGTGAAGTATTTGCCATCTGCTTGTTGTGGAAATGTTATTGCTTAGCCTGGAATGTTTCCCAATATGGCAAACGTATTATGAAAATCTGTCTCCGTGTAGACAAGTAGATGACACCTCCAGGTCAAGTTACAGGTCAGGGGCCTCATTTATAAAGCTTGTGTCTTGGTCAGACCCACTGATTATTGGCTCATGTTTAGGCAGATCTCATTCATGAGTCACTTTGCATGGTCCTTTTATGGTGAATTGGAGGTGTGGAGAGGGCGTGACGCAACGTGGGTTCACGTGTGCAGATTCCGTGGTGGAGTGTTCACGGAGGGTTTTATAAATTAGGAGTTTGCGTGGCGCATGCCTCTTTTGGCCACTAGGAGTACGCACTTGATTAGGAAAATTCCTACGCAATCATTTACAAATGAGGCCCCAGATCTGGAGAGAGGCAAGCTCACAGTAAAAATGCATGTTTTTCAAGAAATTTTTAAGCAACAACATCACCCATAATGAAATGAATGCTAGATTGATCAATTTAACACCATTTACTGTGGAAAATTCTAGGTAAAAAAATGACATCTCCATGGAGACATAAAGGTGGCCCAAACAAAATCTGTATTCCAAAAGTTTAGTGCAAGTTTAGTGCAGTGCAAAGTTAACTTGGTTTTACAGACAAAAGAATAAATAACCTGTATTATACAAGAACTTACAGTAAGTGTAGAAACAGCTATTATTACATTTACCTTGTCTAATTACAAGCTCAACATCTTGTTTGAAAACAGGCTTTTTAATCGTGCTTGGTGTGAAGTGAGCTGTCATTCAGCAGGTCAACAGGAATCCACTAATAGATGTATTATTCAATTCAAAACCTATCAAAACAATACTTCAATACAGAAAAGGGACTTCCCAAATGTAAGTACATGGCTAAATTAGATTATTAAAATAAATGAAATTACATGAACAATTAGACTAGCAGAAGGCTCTCATTTCAACACATTGTCCTTAAAAGGTAGGTAACCTGCTCACTTTTTGTGATGCAATAAATTTCTGCTGTCATATGACCATCGCACTTGTTTTCTTTCAAACTGACAGCGTGGACTAGAATCCTAACCATACTGAGACTGAAAAATCAATATTTCTGCATGAGTCACACTTTTTATATAATAAATCTATCAGGAATAGACAGTGCTACACAAATAAACACTTGGCGATAAGCTGCTTAGCTCGGCCAATCACCTGCAGGAGGAGACAGGGACATTGATCTGAGCTGTCTGAATGCATCTTTATAACAGGCGTCTTCACCTGTCTGCTCCTGTCTGCTCCTGTCACGTCTCTCCTGCATCCACTGCCCTTTGTCCTTGTGTCAGCCATCACTTTTTACTCTTTTGGTGGTTTGGTTTGAAGGAGAATAAGATGTAATAATCATGTTGAAAGCACAAGAAATACAGAGTGACTAATACTAAAGGTCTTGAAACTCTCACGTAACAAAATTTGCCATTGAAGGTTTAGGCTAAATTACGAATATTCTGCACGTTTTTGTGGCACAAAAACAGCAGTAAAATCACAGACAAACATATTTAAGCTAATGTAAGCCACTAAATGGGCTTTAGTTGTGGCACTGGTGGTGCACTGGTGCTATACCCCTTGAATCTGTAACAACATATAAATAGGGGTGTTCCCGCTCACTCATGTTCTCTTTTCCACACCTTCTCTCAATACAGAGTGGTCCTCCTGGCCTCCAACTAATATCTTGTCTCCTTCATCCTTACCTCTCCTCATTCACACTCACACTCATACTTTTCTATTTTCTACCCCCATGCAACAGATGCTTCAGACTTAGTTCCTATCAGACAACACACACGATTTTAGCTTTCAGTTGTTACAAATATGAATGATTCATTTAGTGATGGGACGATTAATTGTGATTATAGATCAAAATAATTGTACAGATTTCTAATGGCTTTTTAATGATGTCACATTGATATTAATTTTTTTTCAATCATCTAAGCCGATTAGATGCTACAAGTATAGAAACTTATTAGAATGACTTTCCACATTTTTTGCTCATAAAATCTTCTTCATCATCATCATCTAAGTTTCTACTAACAATAATCACAACACTAAAATATGACGTGATGCCATCCAAGTAAAACAACAAAAGCTGGTACTGACTGGTAAGAAAGAAAGCCAGAGTATCTCATCTCTCATACCACGAAGGTCTTTCTCGTGACTGGTAAGAAAGAAAGCCAGAGTATCTCATGTGCTGGATCATACCACGAAGGTCTTTCTCTTTTAAAAACACTACCACTTGAATGGGCAATTTGCTCAGAGAACACAGTGACTTACTTAGCTATTTAAATGAGCCCTGCTTATCCCTGGTTCTGTCTCTGCTCAGTGCTGTGGGCCAGAAGCAGGGCCGTGCAGTGGACAGTAAATCTGGTCCACTAGAACACAGGGACATTTAGTGAAGTGTAATTGTAGATATGGGAGCTTTACATCAACAGCAAAGGACAACACAAGAGGGAGACAGTGAGAATAAGCACAGAAACACTCACTAAGTAGCTGTTTGTTTCATGTTTCCCAAGGTATCGAGGTCTTGTACACATCTGTGCTTCTTTCTTAGTACAGTAAAATACACTAGAAAAAAAAATAGTGGATATAAAGTTCTGGTCAATAGTTTAATAGTTTAAGTAATTAAAATTGGTCAAGGGTAATAAACTACAAATTGTTAATGGTACAAATGTGAACTGAGAATTTATTTTGTTGCCAAATAAGCTATTGTATGGTTCCAGTAAAAAAAGTAACGTAAATACAATGTTAAAAGGAGAAAGTCGTCATTTTAAAAGCTGGTGGATAACTAGGGGATTTGGGAAATTAATTAACTTAAATAACTAGTTTTGGTTTATTGTTCTTGGTTTTACAGTGTAGCTTCATATATAATATTAATATAGTAATATATTAATATAGTAATATTCATTACCCAGCCATATACAATTATCTTTATCTAGCTGTCTAACTCCATGTGTGACACTGGCATTCATTGTTCTGCGAATACTATGGCAAAATAAATGCTAATTTGACATTTACATTCCCACGACAACTGAATGTTACAGACAAGAATCTAGGCTTCAACAATACATGATACGAACCACCGGTTGAAACAAGAACACCGGAAGGTAAAGAGGTCTGTGCTAAACATTGTAAGCACATGGAAGTTGAACAACATCAAGAAAATAAGCTGAAACACACCATTCTTTAGCAGGGCTCCTTCCTGACCACATATAATTATGCCCAATTAAAAATACTGCAGTGGTTTGGTGCACAGGCCATGCCACAACCACTAGTTCTTCTGTTCTGAAGAGCCACTTTAGCAGAAAACCGTCAGAATGTCTTATTAAAGATAATTGTTCTGTTTTCACCAGTCCATGTCATAAAGTCAGCCCACAGCTATTTGCAGAGGCATGGAGGAGTGAGTGCTGCACAAATATGTTAACAATTATTTAAATAAAGTTTTTTTTTTTTTTTTTTGTGACCAACTACAATGTAGCCAATTGGTGGTTTTCTGATTCTAGAATATGATGATGTCATACTCCCAGACGGGGGGCAAGAGCCAGATAAAATGTTTAATTAAGTATTCAGGAATTCTACCAATACTAGCTCCTGACACAAGGGGTCATAAATAAATAAATAAATAAATAAATAAGTAAGTAAGTAAGTAAGTAAGTAAGTAAGTAAGTAAGTAATGTGTTCAATAGACAAACTATAGTGCAGGTCTGGGCAAACTCTTTGCCACTTCAAAAGATGCCTTGGGATAGGTCTGTGCTTCAAGTTTTGTTAATCATTTTTACTTCTTTTATTTTTGACACATTTTCACCAGTTGCAGTATAACAGGCGGCATACTTTTGAAGATTGTAACTTTATTTTGTACCTATGTGCTCAAATAAATATAAAACTCCCTTGAGTTCTTTAACACTTTGTTTCAGCTTGTTAAGCAACGCTCACTTCAGTACGTGCTAATTTATTAATCTATGTATGTATGTAATCATTCTGGCACATCTCTGTACGGTACTACCACATGCTACTTTGTATACTTTTACACTTAAAACACCACATTGCTTTGACTTCTTTAGTAGACCCCACTGTCTTTCATTCACATAAAAAGGATACAAACCTTTGATTTGGTTCACTTATTGGTTGGCATGTTCTGAATAATACAGAATATTCACAGAAAACTGTAAAAAATGAGATTTGGTTTTGGAAGTTGAAAGTGCCAGTGGCTGCAGCTGTAATGAAGTGGATGAAGAAGTTTCTCCTTGTGAGCTAGGCCTAATATCCTGAATCCATTACTGTGAGGAATCAAAGGTAAAACCCCTCCGGCTCTTCTGAAACACACATGCACATATTCATTTATACTGTACCACCTTTACAAGACGGTACAGAGCAGAACTAATAAGAAAGAAACTTGAAACCCAAAATAATTGTGTTATTTCAGTTGGAAATGGCTGGGTTATGCATAGCAAATTTAATATGCGGGACTTTAATGTATAGGAGAAGCACTTCACAAGCCATATTCTTTGAACAGTCGTCACACCCTATAACAGAACAGTGGTTCATAATCATAAACTGTGGTGGAGGTCTGGCTGGTTTTACACATGCAGCTTTTCATGTTGAACAAGTTTGAGAACCTTAAAAAAACTACCACCAATGACAGAACAGAACAGTTGTTTCTCTGTTATGGTTCAACACCAAAGTGGTTCAAAATTGTATACAGGCCTTTTAAGTCATGTTTTTCTGCTTTAGTTCAGGTTTATTCCTATTTTAATTTCAAGATAAGATTTTGCTTAGTCCTAATTCAGGCTCATTTTAGTCACATCTCTTTTTCTTTAGCTGTAGACGCGAGTTAAGTTTAAGAGCTACTGTGGAGGTTGAGTTACTTTCACAACTTTGGGTAAGTGTCATAGCACACAGCAGTATATTATAACAATCCAGCACTTATCCATATTTTATCCGCTTCAGCAGCCTCCTTATCACCAATGCCCTTTACTTTGAGAGGCTCCATTTTATTTTTATTCACTTGGACATTTATATATTCTCTACAGCCAGAGACGAGTGCAAGCAAACCTCAGCATACAAGTAACTTTCAATTTAATGAAAGCAAAATGCAGTTCACAAATGTATGCTGCATGTTTGGGGACACACTGTAGTAGTACTATTACATTTGACCACAATTTTCCAGGCAAGCAAAAAACCAATCAGAAATCATGTAGTGGGGATATTACATTGCTCTTCCTGCTGTGTAACCAATTGAACCAGTGGCCACATGTGGTTTTACGTTTTCTCCAAACACAAGGTACAATTCACACAGTGGTGTAGTTGGATAAAATACAGGAGGTGGCCATAACTGTGTCTACAAGATAGTATGTGTTAGAACTACAAAAATCTATTCATTTACAGGATCACAGGATTTTATTTTACTAATAATGTTCTTCTTGAAACCTTATGCGCTTTAAGGTTGAGGAATAGGCTGCAGATTTTTTTCTCTATATCCCTGTTGCATATTTGAGTTAGTAAAACTAATAGGAAGAGGCCAAAAAAACATGTCATAAATTTTAGAACCAAGATCACAATTAAAATTTTACAAAAATCAAATACATTCGTTATTTCATAATTGTCTTTAGTGTTCACTCTTTGTTTGACAGAGGTTGACCTATAGGAGCAGTGGGTGGGGAAATCTGTCTCTGTTTGAGCACCTTAATTAAACAGAGAATTACTGAATAGTGACTATTTCACCAAAATAGCCTATTGTCAGAGGGATCAGATGATGACTTGATTGCTATATACATTACATTTCTAACTGTTAAAAACAGTTCTAGTAAAAAGAATAACAAGTAGTGAAAACCAATAGCAGACTGTACCAAAGTGAGTTGTATGTGAGAGCGAAGGAGACAGCACTGATGACATATTCAAACTGATCAGGCCACTTTAAATCTCTCTTGTGAAACGTAAACAGTATTTTCCAGTCTTTATGCAAATTTCTATTTCAAAGCACGGCAAATGAATAATTTTGTGGCTCCTTGCACCTTGTTACTTTGAAATGCTAATGTGGGCCATGGTTCATGATGGAGGAGCCTGTGTGGGAGTAGTGTGTGATTTGGATAGGGCCGTGCTGTTGACTGGTGACATGTGCCACTCTCATTCGGCCCATTTGCAAACATTGTTACTAATGCTTACACAAACTTAAGCAGCTTTGGTAATGATAAGATTGCAACTTACATTTTCGGTTATTATCTTTTAAAATCCTTCTCAAACCTTACTCTAATTTCTGAGTTCATGACCGTTAGGAAAAGCTGTAGTCTAAATGTACCATCTGCAATATCAAAAAGCAAGAGGAACAAAAAGCTGTGATGACTAATCATAGACTGTATAAAGAAGTGGACTAAGTGAGTGTGACGTCACCCACAGCGTTCGGCTCCACTCGTATGAAGCTCATCGAGGCTAGAGCAGTTATAGGGGCCAATCTGGAGCCAAGTTACATGTACGGAATTCTGACTGCGAGTATCATAGCAACCAAAAAGCCAATCTGGAGAGAGGCTGCTGAAGGTAATGCCCCTTCCCCACCGTTGGTTAGCAGGAAGCATGCGCTTAGCAACGCTGTCAATCAAACCTGTTGCTAATGCTAGTGG
The DNA here is from genome assembly GCA_000787095.1 of Periophthalmodon schlosseri. Lineage (NCBI taxonomy): Eukaryota > Metazoa > Chordata > Actinopteri > Gobiiformes > Gobiidae > Periophthalmodon > Periophthalmodon schlosseri. The sequence continues at coordinate 5,741 of KN468923.1, read as the reverse complement.
GAGTGACCTCGGGGAAGGAAGGCGCCTGATTGTCTGTTAATTAATGTTAGTATCTTGAGTTATGGACACAATAGTGAAATAAAAATACCAGGATCATGTAGTGCGGGTCAATACAAATATTTTAAGACCAAAATGATGAACCTGACAGCAGCAGTTACGGAGAGAGAGGTGACGGTGTTCCAATGTAAAGTGAATTAGAGCCAGAGTTAATAAATTAAATTCAATTTATTTTTGTAAAGCCCAAAATCACAACAGCAGTCGCCTCTTAGGGCTGAACATGAGAATTGATTTAATCAACAGAAAGTTAGAAAATCAACAATGAAAGAAAAACAGACAAGCAAATTAATCAACAGAAAACAAGCAAATGGAGAACTGTCCCAGAACATCCCCTGTCCTTAGACCCTCCTTCTCGGCAAGGGAAAACTCAAAAAAATCCAGTGGGAAAAAGAGAAACCTCGAGGCAAACCTCAGTGAAGGAGAGATCCACTCCCATGGACGGGCAGGGTGCGGATGTGTCCAGGACTAATGCGCATCCATGTGCAGATATAATAAAGCTGGAAGTGCGCCCATGATCACTTTCTATTTGGAACGCGGCGGCTAGCAGGTTAGCTATGTCCATTTATTTATACGGTCTTTGTAACGAATAGATAATTACACAAAATGCAATGTTTTGTATTTTCTTCATCTTGATTTTAAAAAGTTGTGTCAAGTTAATAAAGGTTTAGGCTCACATACATTATCATCTAAATTGGGACTAAACTTGGACTAGAACAATACTAAACCACCATTAAAACAGAACCAAGCCAAGCCTTTACCAGGAGTTCAAACAAGGGCCGAGCCTTATTATAACATATCAAACAGCATGAAAAATGAAGTCCATACCATGTACTGAAAACCAGTACTAAGCCAGGACTACATCAGGACATCAGGAGGAGGAAGATTACAAGACATGTTTGAACCAGGTCCAATGACAGTATTTGTGAAGCAATACGACAACATTTTGAAATAACTAGAGGAAACATTGCTAACAGTTCAAATCTGTCAAAATGTTCACCTCATAATTTAAGATTTGATCGTTTTAGTTCTTTTTCCCAGAGCTTAAGTTTATCTTGATGTATGGGGACTTGGGGCTATGGGGAGGTGAGTGGAGCTTGTGGTCATCTTTCTTCACATGTCAGTTCACTCCGCGTCTCTATCAGCTGTACATCTCACAGCCGCCATGCTTTTATCACTGCGGTTACCGGTGAAAAGGTCGTGACCTATGTGTGTTCATTAATCATGCAGGACAAACCGCTCTGATTGGTGGGCTCACATTTATCAGGAGGCGGGGTCTGACCTTTGAGAAATGCTGGTGCTGATGGGAGACAGGAAGTGTGATAATAAGTACTAGTGATATCTGTCAATCACATCTGAAAGAGTAGAAGTCATTAAGGACATTGTCTTCAAAATTACTTGAAATGATTTAGATTAATAGAAATAATAAAACTTTAAATTTATATTATAATTAATTGCTAACAGTTGGTTTCAGGCATTATAATATTAACTACATAATTCAGTGATGCATTAGCTTTGCAATATAAACTTTAGCAAAATGCAAATTTCAAATGCTTGGTTGCTTTTTCATTACTCAAATTCCAAAAACAATATTGGATTTTACAACATGAAAATGTTTTCAACTTTCCCCTCGTGTAATTGCAACTGTATTTAAATTTAAATATGAATAATCAGAATAACCAAATTTCAACTTGTCTGAATAATCACAGTTAGATCGTTGCCACAGCACATCCATTTCCACAGGTCCAATCCTCAGGCAGTATAGACGGGTACAACACTATAGCTGGAAATACTTGCATATAACACAACCAGATTTGAATCTAACCTAGAATATATTTTCCTTTACACATCTGCTTTGGGAGGGATTGTCTTACGTTTTATTTTGTCCTGTGTTCAGATATAAAACTCTCTTTTGTATTTCCTCTCTGACTTCCCAGACTGCTCCTGCTGCGCTCCCAGTGTTAGCCGATCGCTCCTGTGCATTAGTGCTTTAGACTTTTGGGTTTGGAGATTTGCGCGTGGGAGTGTGCGTACGTGTGTGTACGTGTATGTGTGTGTTACGCATCTCACTTGGCAGCCCCATAAAGAGGCGCCACAGGAGATGACAGTGAATGCTAAAAGCCTGAGAGGAAGCTGAAATGAAATGGTTGGGGAAACATGCTGCTTTATGTAGAGATTAGATTTCTTTTGGGGCAGAAATACTCAAGAAGTCAAAGTGAATTTTGTTACCCAAGTCATTTCTACACATTAGGTAATGGGGTATTATGCAGATCAGAGAAGTGGCTTATTCAAATTTGCCACAAAACATTCAAAAGATGTTTAATTTTCTACTACTCTATTTGTGTGCTGAGGAGATTCAGCAGTTGACAAGCTAATAAGTAGCCCTGGAGATTGTGTCTCATTCACGTTAAGCCTTCCACACTGAGTGCAGCTGAAAAATGGCTGAATTTTGTTAAACAGTTAATGGACAAGTCTGATTTGCCCCAAGCAAAAATATGTGAGAGTGAATGGTTGTCAGTATCAGCAATGTGCTTTTTAGAAATGAAAATGTGCAAATAAAAAAGTAAATGGCAAGTCTAACAGTTATACATTTATTCATCCATTCTGTTCACAAAGTTCATATCCTCCTTCACAATATTCATTCATTTCCCTGGGCTTATTTTCCACTTTGCACGCCTTTATTCATTTTGTTGATTTCTCTGTGAATGATGAAGTTAACCAAACTTTTTACTTGTCAAGTAATTATTTTA
>JACM01041737.1:0-29356 GCA_000787095.1 Periophthalmodon schlosseri | reverse complement strand
CTTCACATCATGTAAATACCTCATACATAGAAACAATAAAACAACAATAATTGATCATCTAGCAACAATAAGACATTTTAAATTAAATGAAAACGTTTAAAATACATTACATTAGTAAGCCATTCTATAAAAGCTTTTTTTAATTTTTTTTAAATTAGATTTAAAAGCACCCACAATGATGGACAGTCTAACCTCCTCTGGCAGTGTGTTCCAGAGCTTTGGGGCCCTGACCGAAAAGGTCCTGTTCTCTCTGGTCTGAAGTTGGGAAGGGGGGGCAGTGAGGAGTGTCCGCTCTGAGGAGCGCAGGGAGCGGCTAGGGAGATACGGTGACAATAGTTCACACATGTAGGCAGGAGCAAGGCCGTGGATGGCTTTAAAAATAATCAGCAGTATTTTAAGGTCAATTTTAAGATTTACTGGGAGACACTGCAACGCAGCAAGGACAGGAGTTATATGCTGATGCTTTTTAATACTGGTTAGGAGTCGTGCAGCCAAGTTTTGCACCAGTTGCAGACGGGGAATGGATTTCTGGCTCAAACCTGCATAAAGGGCATTATAGTAATCCAAAGAGGGAGTACTAGGGCATGAATGACTCTCTAGGGCTGCAAGAGGAATACAATTTTGGCTATAGTACAAATTTGATAAAAGCATGATTGGACAATCTGTTATTTGTGAATCAAGGTCAGATTGTGAGTCGAGAACACCCAAGTTGCATCTGTAAGTTGGCGGTTCAGAGGGGATATGCCTTGGTGAAGTTGGCCTGTTAATAGACAGAGAATAGACAGAGCACATGTGTTGAGCTGCTTTACTTCACAAGGAGCATTGGTTCTTCCTCTTATCCACATTACATTACAATCCAAGTAACATGAATCCATATAATTAACATATTAATTGACATCTGTACAAATTCACAATATACTGTACATATACATTTCTTCTTAATACAAATCTTATATAAAATGAATTACTGTTTTTATCCCTTTTTATCTTTAACTTATTTGAACTTGTACCATTTTTAATATTTTTAACAATAAACCCATGACATATTAGGCAAATTAAATCACTATGTTCAACAAAAGGACAATTCAGCAAGTGTCCATGAGAAGGCTCTGGTCTTTCTCTGCTTAACATGACCACCATGTGCTTATAACACCTTTACAATAGCATTTCTGGTACTTGGTAATAAACTCAAAATATACACATTTAATGTAACATAAAACACAGTAAATGCAATATTGTATGAATAACGGTTCATAAATGTCCGTAAATAATATCACTCAAGTGGTTCTTTGCACCTTAGACTGGTTTGGATTAGCTATACTCACATTGTACTTTCCTTACACTTGACCACTATCTTAGTAGGTTAGCATACAACACGATCACAATGTGCTCAAAATCCTTTATAAACTTTTGTTCCACTTTTTCATACAATACTCAATTTATTCTTTGACATCTTATAACTTTGATACTTTACATAAAACTCGTGATTTTAGTGTTACCAACCTGTTAATAGAAGAATAGACAGAACATGTGTTGAGCTCCTTTACTTCACATGGAGGATTGATTCTTCCTCTGCAGCGCTCAGTCTACACTTTACCAACACTGCGCGACATTCGGCATCTACTGGCCAGTGAAGGAAATGTACTTTAGCTCGAAAGAGATAATCGAACCAGATGAATTGTTAAATGAAAAAAAAAAAAAAAAACCTCAAATAAGAAAATACAATTTTGAGGGGTGTCTGTTTTTATACTTGGCATTTTTCCAGCCTCTACATGATCAATATATGACAGTTGACTGTGATTGAAAAATTCATACCTCAAAAAACATCAGGCTTTTGTTGCAACTGTTCAGTCAAGGAGTTTGTGTCTTTCAGATCTTGAACAGTGTGTTTTTTTCAGTAAAAATACTTACTGAGTGAGGCAGCAACACTCTCCTATAATACTTCAGTAACAACTTTTTATTATATCCTAAATTACAAACTTAAATTTTAAGAATATCCTGGAATTGTTTTTCTATTATTTGCTATTAGCATTCACATTAGCATCTACTCACAAGATGATTCTGTTGCCATGGCAAATCTAGCAGCCAACATTCTATCAAGGCCTTATATGTAAATTAAGTACGTAACCATAGAAACCAAACTATCAGACAGTATTCCGTAACCTTGGTTACTTCTTAGTGACATCAGAGAATCTATGTGATGTCATGGGACCAGAAGTTGTAGGAGTGCATATCTGTAGTTTAAGTCATAAACAGAAACTTACAAACACAAGAGGCAAGGCAAGTCATTTATTTGTATAGCACAATTTGTACACAAATTCAAAGTGCTTTACAGAATAATAAGACATAAAAATCACAATACAAACGCCAAGAGCCACAAGTCAGAGAATTTTTGTTATTTACGAGTGACTATTTCTGAAGCCATGGAAGACGCAATCCTCCTATTGAATGACTATGATGAGGACTACATGCCCTCTGAGCAAGAAGTGAGAGAATATGCTGAAGACATCGGCATTGACCCTGACGCCGAGCCAGAGCTCATGTGGTTGGCTAGAGAAGGAATTGTCCTCCCTCTTCCGACCAACTGGGAAACTTACAAAAAGAAATCTGGAGAGATTTTCTACTTCAATACCTCTACCAATGAGAGCTCCTGGGACCATCCTGTCGACACAAAGTACCGGAGTCTTGTGATCCAAGAGCGAGAGAGGCTTAAAAAAGTAGAGGAAAAAAAGAGTTCTACTCCACCTAAGACTCTACCACAGCTGAAAACATCTCACAAAGTGGCCTGTAGTAATAGTGTTTTAGGTAGCAGACAGGTGGAGAAGGTGCCCCTTAAGATTGAGAGTGAGAGACTGGGGGCTCAGCATCAGCCCCTGGTGGTTGATGGAAACCATGAGGAGAACAGTGAAGACAATGGAGAATCCTTAAATGAAGAGGACCAAGAGTCCTCTCCTTGGGATAGTCCAGAATCATCGTTGAACAAGGTGAAGGATGTAGTTCACACCCCTGAGCTTCTGTTAAAGAAGAAAATGCCTGAGTACAGCTCAAAGCGTGAAGAAGACCCTGCTCCCACAATGCACCAGGCCAGAGTTTCACCCCAGTTACCAAAACCTTGTGACATTCAGACATCAGTTAGACAGAAGAGTTCCAAGACCTCAAAGGGACGATCTGGACACAGTAAAGATTCAGAATTGTTCAACAAAAATCAAACCATTAAGAGGCAAAAACACATGGTAAATCATGAGGTAGCTATAGGAGAAGCCACACACCGAGAAGATTTATCCAGTCTTTCATGGGATAGTACAAAGTCATGTGATTCTGAATCATCCAATCAATCCAAGAAAAATCTAATTATTGAGAGGCAAAAACACAAGGTTACTCCGGAGGTAGAGAAAGAGGTTCAGCTGAAGGGCAAAAAGAAAAGGATCCAAGAAATGCAGGCTGCAGTGAGGAGACAAGAGGGGGAGGAGAAGCATAATGACCCACCACATGGGGTCAGAGAAGGTACAGGAAATGACACAGACCCATTCTCTTCTTCTTGGGATAGTTCAGAGTCACTTCCGAATGCTGACACCTTAAACAAGACAAAGAAAAGTCCTGAGAATTCAAGAAGACAATCAGGACAGGTTATGTCCAATAAGTCATTGAAAACTGAAACCTCTGAGAGGCAGAAGCACGAGACTTCACTGAAAAAGGAAAGCATCGATCAAGCGCAGGCTGCGCTGAGGAGACAAAGGGAGGAGAACCATAATGACCCACCACATGGGGTCAGAGAAGGTAAGGGAAATGACACAGACCAAGACGACCCATTCTCTTCTCCTTGGGATAGTTCAGAGTCACTACCGAATGCTGACACCTTAAACAAGACAAAGAAAAGTCCTGAGAATTCAAGAAGACAATCAGGACAAGATATGTCCAATAAGTCATTGAAAACTGAAACCTCTGAGAGGCAGAAGCACGAGACTTCACTGAAAAAGGAAAGCATCGATCAAGCGCAGGCTGCGCTGAGGAGACAAAGGGAGGAGAACCATAATGACCCACCACATGGGGTCAGAGAAGGTAAGGGAAATGACACAGACCCATTCTCTTCTTCTTGGGGTAGTTCAGAGTCACTTCCGAATGCTGACACCTTAAACAAGACAAAGAAAAGTCCTGAGAATTCAAGAAGACAATCAGGACAGGTTATGTCCAATAAGTCATTGAAAACTGAAACCTCTGAGAGGCAGAAGCACGAGACTTCACTGAAAAAGGAAAGCATCGATCAAGCGCAGGCTGCGCTGAGGAGACAAAGGGAGGAGAACCATAATGACCCACCACATGGGGTCAGAGAAGGTAAGGGAAATGACACAGACCAAGACGACCCATTCTCTTCTCCTTGGGATAGTTCAGAGTCACTACCGAATGCTGACACCTTAAACAAGACAAAGAAAAGTCCTGAGAATTCAAGAAGACAATCAGGACAAGATATGTCCAATAAGTCATTGAAAACTGAAACCTCTGAGAGGCAGAAAACTGTAGTGAAACACGAGAATTCACTGAAAAAGAAAAGTACCGATCAAGTCCAGGCTGCACTGACGAGACAAAGGGAGGAGAACCATAATGACCCACCACATGAGTTCAGAAAAGATAAGGGAAATGACACAGACCAAGATGACCCATACACGTTTTCTTGGGATAGTTCAGAGTCGCTTCCGAATGTTGACATCTTAAACAAGGCAAAGAAAAGTCCTGAGAATTCAAGAAGACAATCAGGACAAGATATGTCCAATAAGTCAATGAAAACTGAAACCTCTGAGAGGCAGAAAACTGGAGTGAAGCACGAGACTTCACTGAAAAAGAAAACTATCGATCAAGTCCAGGCTGCACTCAGGAGACAAGAGGAGGAGGAAGAGAGGTTACTGAAGGCTGAGAGTGAGGAGAGACTGAGAGCCCTGCGTCAGTCACTGCTGACAAAGCGCAAAGAAGAAGAAGCAAGACTCATTGAGGAGTCTGAGAAAGCACTAGAGGAGCTCAGAGGTTCTCTGCAAGCCAGCCGAGAGAAGCAAGAACAACAACTTAGACGGAAGAATAAAGTCATCCTTAAAAACCTCCAAGCAGAATTAAAAGAAGAACTCAAGAGAAATAAGGAGGAACTCAAGGTCAAAAACATACAAGAACTTGAGAAAGTGAAGGCAGCGTATGAAGAGGAGTTTAAAACTGAAAAAGAGAAACTTAGGTGTGATAAAGAGCTAAAGGTCAGCTCTCTCAGCACAGAGGAGAAGAGAGATGTTTACCGTAGGAACCTGTCCCATTTACTCCAGGACATACGCAAGGAACTGCAGCAGGACCACGAGGAACAACTGGAACATCTCAAGAAGATACACCAGAAAGAGATGGACACCATCAAGGAGAAACACCAACATGAAGCTGCACTTCTGAAGGAGCAACTGATGTCTAAGCTTGAAAAAATAAGAGAGCAGATCGAGGCATCTCATTCTCTTGAACTGGACAAACTTAGTCTTAGACTAAGACAACACCTGGTCCGAATTGAAGAGATACATCTTGAGAATAAGGAGTCACAGTGGAAAGATCACTCAGATGAGCGGAAGCTGAGAAGCAGTGACAAACCCTTGCTGCAGTCCAAAGACAAAGACTTGGTCAATAGGAGGAAACCTTTAGGGTCTGAGGAACAAGGAGATCACAGACAGGACCTGCTGAATGAGGAGCTGGAGCGAAAGCTGGAGAAGAAACAGCAAGCATGTCAGCAGATAAGGGTCATACAAGAGGAAAGATACAAGACCCAAACCAACAAGACTCAGCTCAGAGAGGAGTGTGAGAGGGCCAGGGAGGAGCAGAGGAGCAGCAGAGAAGAGAGGGACTTACTGGAGCCAAGGGTTAAGCTTCTGCAGGAGACCAGTGACTGCCTCAGGTACAGAGTGCATGGATTTGAGGCCAGGGCTCCTCACATGGTCCAATCATGTGGAAACCCTGTTTCTGCTGGAGACTTCGCTGTGTTAACACAGGACGTGAAAACATCTCACTGTCCTGCAATGGGACACTCTACATGGACCAACACACCCTCCACTCTGCCCAGTCAGAGCCGCTGGAGCTCATCCCCCTGGCAGAATTCTACAGACCTGGACAAATACAGACTACAGAATGAGATCAACAGTCACAAGAGGTGGCTCAAGAACCAACGCAGAAATGTTCCTCTGTTCTACCAATACTAACCAGACACAAGGACAGAATTTTTTTTTGGGGGGCGGGGTTGGGATGAAAAGGAAGACGGCTGAACGGTCCCCGTTACTAATGGGTAAGGGGGACCCATGGACTCATGTCTGGGATCCTCCTGGTGACGTTCTTCATCAGATCAGGCTCATTCACTAGCAGCCTTCCTCAGAAGTTTCATAGGACTTGATTGGTGATTGATTTTATCAGGTGATTTAGAACATCACATGATAAAATTACACTAAGACCACTCACCAACATTACTGGACCAATTGGGAAAAAAAAAAAAAAAAAACACAGAATAAAACATGTCTTCTTATTGTATTCTTGCATTTGTGAGACATTAAGTATCTGTGTAGTCCCTCAGTCGTCCAGGTCTGATCCATAGCAAAAGACGAAGTCTAAATCTGTCAACTGGACAAATCGTTGTCAACGATTTGTCCAGTTGACAGATTTAGACTTCGTCTTTTGCTATGGATCAGACCTGGACGACTGAGGGACTACACAGATACTTAATGTCTCACAAATGCAAGAATACAATAAGAAGACATGTTTTATTCTGTGTTTTGTATGACATTATAACCTATGTGGATGTCTTTTAAATATTTTTTTAAAAGACATCCACATTTTTGGACATCTGCATATTTTGATGCCTTTATATTGGAGATAGGGTTTGGTCGCCATAGAATTTTTTGCTCAGGGTCAAATAAAAAATGATTGTACCAAAATTTATGTTGGTGTGGTCCTCATAGACTTTTTTGCTCAGAGTCACATAAAGGGTGTACATACCCAATTTCATTAGTCTACGACAAACACAAATTTTCTGCCCCATTACAACTGTGCAGGGGGTGCTGGAAAGCTATTTTTAAAGATAGAAGTTTAAGTTGCATATCATTATGTCCAGGTCATTAAAATACACACACACCACATTGGGCAGTTTTAATCTGAAAACGTTTGTAAAGTTTCAAGGAAATTTTTACTTTCAAAATGGCCGCTTAATTAAGAGCTCATTATGATCACAGCCTGGGACTTAAACAAATGATTTTATCAACTTTTGATCCCAGATATGTCCTGATGTTGCTGCCTCAGTTTGACGTCCGTTGGATAAAAAACAGACGGACCCAATAAAACAAGTTTGTTAAAATATGAGGTCTAGATTTTGGACGTCTCAAGTTTGACCCAATATGGCTGATGTCCTGTGTGGTTTAGGGTGGGGTCATAATTTTGTCTATCTCAAGATGCTTTATGTACCTGCCAAGATTTATGTGCCCACATTGAAAAAATACGGTCCGCCCCCGCCCATCTCCTAATGAATTTAAATTTTCCACAGGAGGCCACTGAGTCATCCTGCAATGTAAATTCTTGGCAAAGTTATGTAAATTAAATGTGAGTCGATCTCTAATTTTGTGTCAATTTTCAAGAGTTTTTGAGTATTTTATCTTTCTCTCGAGAGCTTGGCGGAAAGGAATAATAATATTTTTTCCTTCCATTTTTTACGCCGAAACAATAAAAGTTAGAATGATGGGTCTTTGTCACATTGTTCCCCATTATGAAGCGCCTCTCTGTAAATTTTTTCACAAGTCCACGACAAATAGATTGGCTTTTATGAATTTTTTAAAAATAAAATTTGAAAGGGGCGCTATAGAGCCATCATAAAAGATAGAGCCCTAATTTGCATGTCATTACGTCCAGCTCAGAAATGTGCACTTGTGCTTCATTAGGTCCGTTCAAATCCGACAATGTTTATAAAAGATGGAATTTTTTTTTTATTTTTCCAAAAATGTACGTTTTGTTGAAAACTCACCATGACCACGACCAACATTTTATTTAAAAGTGAATTGATATTCTTTTATTGCACATGGGTTTTGTGTCTTTTGGCCAAGTTTGAAGTGTTTCTGATGAAAACTGTTGGAAGAGATGTCAAAAGATTATGAGTGATCTTGTTAAAGCCCAGGTTTGATCCAATGTCCTGATGTGACCTATTTTTGATGCTAAGTTTCATTTGTAATGACATTTTTCTGGGCCGGGCTTCCATTGGTGCAATGTAAATCGATTTTTGAGGTGGCACTACTGCGCCATCTTTCAATGTTTTTTCTCGGGGTCTTCAAAATTAGAGTTTACTGAACAAACACTAACACTTTTGATACCACTTACTTTTCTATACATTATTGTTTACTGCTTTATTTTTGCGGTTTTCTTCAAAATTGTGCAAATACAATAGGGATCTTGCATGACGAGTCGCTGACCCGCCCTTCTCGCACATTTATGCTCAGGCCCTAAAAATTGGTGTTTTTGAGTCATCTCAAAATAGTAAGGTGGATCAGGTGGATCAGAGGGATTAGTTGGACAACTGAATGTTGAAAGTGGAAATTTGAATGACTTGCAAAGCAACATAGACATCGAAATTGTCTCTCTCCTCTTTAAGTTAGAGCACATTTAACTTATTTCCAGTGCTGCCATAAACAGCTTCAGCTCCCCTTGTCGCTCAAACTGTTAAACAGCACTTGAGGGATTCAAACTGTCAAGTGGACAGTTCTATCGTACAAGAGTTGGCATATGCACTTTGTAAATCGCATCTGGTTGCTGCTTACTTTGATGTTGGTGAGCCACGGGTGCTGGAAGTGCTCCCATGTTCTGCATGGAAGCACTTCCAGCTCCATCGACTCTGGCTCCAATTCACTTTCTATTGAAAAACTGTTGCCCCTCTCTACGTAAATGCTTGTATATGTTTGTATTAACTCGCTCTACATGACCCTACATGATTTTTATTTTGCTATTGTGTCCATGTGTACATTAACACCAGACAAGGCGCCTTCTTTCCCCAAGGTCGCTCCAGGTAGCTTTAGCTACAGGGTCGATTGACAGCGTTGCAGACGGGAAGCTTATCTTAAACAGATTGAGGACAATTCTTTGATCAGTTTTGTGGGAGTCAAAAGATTGTGTCTTTGCACAGGTCATTATATTTTGATGTAACTCAGAGTTTTCCTCCATACGAAATTTTTCACTTAATGATTTGAACAACACTGTAACAAATTTTCTCTTCAAATGGACTGACAAACCCAACCGTCCACATCCAGTTCCTGTTACATTCACAGCAAAGAAGACTATAGGATGAAACGTTCATGACACAAGTTCCTGTTGCGATTTCTCCCCTTCTTAACTGGATCAAAAGTTTGTTCCAATGAACCAGTGTGGCAAGTTCTCTGTGAACGTAAAGACATTGTGGAGATTGCAGTTGTACCAACACAGACCGTTCCATTTCCTATTTGGATTTCAAGAAAATCAAGTAAAGCCACTTTAGAGGCTCTGCACCCAGTTTCTTAAAAAGCAACAAAGGGAAGACATTGGATTTCACTAGCTAGCTCTCACAAACTTTTCTGCAGATCTCAATTAACAATAATTCATGTTATCTGATGCCTTTCAAGACCTTTATAAAGTTTTGCCCATTTCAAGGAGAAGTTAAAGTTATAATTACAGTTTTCAGGCTGACTTTCAGTTTGCTCAAATTGTGTCTGTGTCAGTAGTTGCTTTCCATATTCAGGAAACCAATAAATTCTTTCCAAAAAGTTGTATTCTAGCAGGGAGCATCTCTGGATCAACTGGAATGAGTTTAAAACTGAGACCCGAGTCACAATAATCAGAGGAAAATGGTGTGATATTTCCTCCGCTCAGCTCATCTGTCTCTCTGCGGTTTCCTGTGTTTTTCTGCACTTATTATCGTAGAGTGCTAAAGTACTGTGGGATCACACAAGGAGATCAAATGTGTAATCAAATCCTCCACCGCCTAAGAATAACAGTTCCTAAAAGAAGACGAGGGGGAAGTAGCTCTCTAAGGGAAGAAGGAAACTGAAGAGAAGATGACTTATGACTGTGTAAAGAGTATAGGCACACTGGCACAGAAAAAAAAAAAATATATATATATATATTAGCATTTACCATGGAATAAAGCAGGACATAATGACGTTTTGAGTTGTGTTGCTTCAAGTTAAGACATATGATGCCTTTTTCTGATATTTGGTATGAAAATATAACATACATAGATCATTATTTAACATTTTGTTAATTGTAAACTGTAAAAACAGCTTAGTAATGGTGATCAACATACAAACCCAATCTTTTGTAAATAGGTGTGTCAGACAAATACTGTGGGATTAGGTGGCCAATGAAGATCTCCAATGGGAACCTCTGGGAAAGGACAAAACAACTGCCCCTACCAGTTGAGGTCAAGAAAAGAAAATGGACCTGAATTGGACATACCCTCAGAAGGATGAAAGTAATATAAGAAAACATTAATTGAGATGGAATCCTCCAGGAAATCGCCGATCTTGGGAAGAGAAGGTGAAGAAGATGAGCAGACTGGCACAACACCGAAAGAGGATGCTTGTTCACGGCCTATAGAGGTCTTAAACATATGGGCACTTTTGCTGTTGCGTGGAGTCCCTGTTCAGTTTTTGCAGTAGATACAAATTGTCAGATCCTCTCTCTTTTTTGGGGTAAAATATTGAGAACCAGCCACCAGAACCACAGGAAAACAGCCGCTCTTTCTCGCAGATATATGTAATCACTGCAAACCTGATGCTAACGGACGATAAAGGGTTGTTTTAGAGAAAATAGCAGCTGATTAGCGCTAGTTTCCCTCTGCCCCGGGTAAACGGCTCCACATAGTGAATGTCTTATGGAAAACAAGCTTATTCATCCATAACTGAATATAACTAATAAATGATGTAAATATGCAACCATGTGTTTGATTATTGTATTCTAAATTAATAGTGTTGACTTAACTGTAGCTTATGATAAAAGAACCCAGAGAAATGTACGTAACGTTGTTTAAACCTCTCAACTGCACAACGTAGACTGCAATTATTTCATTTAACTACATTAAATCCAACTAAATAAATAAATACTGGAGTTAACCTTTAGTTACATCCAAAAATAACACAATACAAACTAAATGTTAGGGGTAGAAATAGGCTGCCTGTTTGTTCTATGAGAAATACCAATAAAACCCAGAACATAGCTTACATACATAGCCTGTTTAGCCTGAACATAGCCTGTTTAATATGAAAATCCTATATGATTAGCATTGGGATCCGGTTGGTTGTTTAAAATTGTTTACCGTCCTCTGTGAATTCTCTGAAGCCAGTGCTTGTCCGATAAAATCTAAAATTATTGCGCATCAAAAATTATAATTAAATAGTTTCGAAATATATCCAAATAATCTCGTTTTCCCTTAACTTCTGCCTGTTTGAAGCATGGTTGAAGTCACAGTGTCCTTTATTACACCCTACTGGTCACTGAGCACACTGAAGCAACCACAGTTCCTCTCATTAACACACAACATGCGCTTTTACAACCGCAGAGCATACCAGTTGTTTTTAGAGGCTTGCATACTGAAGACCACAGCCATCTCAAACAGCGCTGCATAAACCCATATTATAGATCCATGGGAAGCGGACATCTGAGGTGATTTCTGGTAAGTGCGCATGTGCAGCAGGAGATGACAACAGCAGCGCCAACAATTACACATGTGGAGGAACAAGTGGCTGTTCTGGACCTGCTCCGCTTCAGGGACATACAGGACGTTTCTCCAGGAAAGACATGGTTTTGATCTGCATCTGTGAGAGGTGAGTGTGAGCGCTGTTCTAACGCAGGGCTGTGTTTAAGGGGACGTTTGTGACACATGAGGCTGTATTATAAGTGCACCTGTCTGACCAGTGCACCTGTCTGACCATTGCACCTGTCTGACCAGTGCACTGTTGTTGTTAGTATCTCTTCATGAATGTAGATTTCGTGTAGTTAGTAAGTGCATTACACATGTGCAGAGCTGTCACGTTACTCATATTGTTTCTAGATGCATAATGTTAATTCCATAGATAACAATGATACTGAAGGCTCAGCTGCATAAATGAGGTGTAGGAGTAGGACCAGTCTGTGAAGAAACAAATAGCTCTGTTTGTACTGACTGTACTGTGTCAGATACACTCCAATATATACAAATATTAATAAGATATGTAGATCTAGGCTTCTCTACTTAGACTCCAAATTGCTCATTATGCATTTAATATGTAAAATAAATATACTAATTTGCAATGTAGTTTGTATAAAAAGTGGTGTTATTAAATTGTTATCGACTAAATATTGATGTCCACCCCAAGTCTGCCTGATTACCCATAAAAGTCACCGCACTGCTCCTGGATTTTGGATAATGCGTGCCATTTAACCTCTACTTAATTCCCTCCCAACACGTTGATTTGCAGATATCCTATCTGGGGGTCTAACCACCAAACTAATACATTTTTCACACATTTCTCATTTGTTGCTACGTCCTTTCTGGTTGAATCAATGATAGAGCACAAAACCTGCATTTCCCTAACTTATCCTTTTAATTATTTCATTAACGTCATTGTATACGATTATAAACGCTAAATACCAATTATAGTAAGCTTACGTCATCTTAAGAAAAAGATCAAATAAACGCATAAAAAATGACTCCTCAATTTATCAATTTATGAAAAAGCTATTTTAAAACCACAATTCCTCTAAGCCATCTGCCATTTAATTTAATCCTCACATTTATTTATTTATTATTTCCAAACCGGTTAAGACAGGTGTGGGGGGAGAAGGTTGCTTTCTCAGTCTCTGTGTCTGATGTGTTTAAAAAAAAAAAAAAAAAAAAAAAAAGGCGATTTGGGCTACAGCAGCTAAATGAAGCCGGGGTGCCTGGTGCAGATGGAGAATGGGTTCACACGTGTGGTAATTATTTCCTGGCGGCTGGAATGGAGGAGCCTTCATTAAATGGCTCTTTATTACTGATAGACATGGCACACACACAGTAACACACAAGTATGTCACTAGTATTACATTTTGGCTGCAAGATTAGCATAAATAAATGGTAAAATATGGAAAACTGATTAAGTGTCACACATACGGAACATTTGATGATAACATAATATTGCCTGTCTTTGATGTATATGGATGCCTCTTAATTAAAAGTGCACAATGTAACTTTGCTGTTGGAGGGTCCATCAGCTATTGGTTTCCATGGAGATGTTATTGCGGTGTCTAAATGTTTAAACAGTATGGCGTTAAACTTATCTTAGACAAGCATGTGACGCTACCAGGCTAAGTTACAGGTCAGATCTGTAGAAAGGCAACCTCGCTCAAATCCATGTTTTTTTTTGCTATGAAAGCACCTGTAGTTCAATAAACACAAGGTTTAATGCCATGCTGTGAAACATTAGAGACAATGCAGTAAAATCTCCATGGAGAAAAATAGGCTCCACCAAAAAAGTTACATATTGTGCACTTTGAAAATAAAATTGTGTGTTTTTGGTCACCATATTTTTATGCCAAGATCAGCTTTGTCAATATTAAACTACCTATTTGGGTTATTCAAAAGACATAAAAACATGCACAAGACATATAATCTTCCTGCTCCAGTTCTAACCAAGCTTAGCTCAAGATCTGGAGATGGGTCACCACTTCTTGCCCCAGTGGCCTTGAGGGATGGGTCAAATGCAGAAGACAGATTTCCCTATGGGGGCAATAAACATTAATAGTCTTATCAACCATCACACATTGCTGCGGTTAAGCTATTAATGCATTTTACATAAACCTTGGTAGATTCTTACTTTATATTTTCCTGTCTGCAATGAGAGTTCACTCCCATTAACCCATTCTTCTATCTTTCTCTGCAAGTCACAGTAACCACTCAGCTTCACCTCCACAACATGTGCATCCTACTGACTTTACTCACAAAAACATGTACATTTATATCAGTTTTTGTAGCATGACACTCCCTGATAAGTGGTCATGCTTATCTCCCCTGGGTTGCATTAAGTTTCAAAGGATATTTGGAGCTTTACATTGAAGGTATTGAGCGTAAAAGGAGGGTGTAAGGGGCCAAAGCTTGTTTATGCCTCTCATAAGGGCCTTGTCAACTCCGTCAGTCCTTTGCGGAGAAACCAATTTGCGACCTGACACCTCCTGACATGACGACTTTAGTGTGCTGCATGACAATTGCACCACTGAGTTGAACTTTTTAAAACTGCACTATGGAACTTTTTCTAATGGAGGGCTTGCCATGTGTTTGTCTCTATGGAGATGTTAGGCTTTATGTTTGTATTATGTTTGCATGCAATGTTCCACGGTATGGCATTAAACGTGTATATCTTCATGGTTACAGGTTAGATTAATGGAGGCGACCAACAGTGAGAAGGCATCTCTTCAATGTGTTTTTAGAAATTAAAAGATGTGATTGAATTAATGCAAGAAAACTTTAATGCCATATGGTGGAACATTCCAGGAAAACAAATTTGCATGGGGAAAAGCAGATGTTAGGTTACATAATGCACTTTCAAAGCAGGCATATTTTTATGGGGCTTTTTTTCTTACTTTGTTTAAGATTTGTACTCCACAAAGGAAGTTGTGTTGGCTTTTGATATATAACCTAACCTAATATATCTGCATGGAAAGCATCATCGCTTGGATGAGGTGTCTGACCCCCTCTGCTGGCAATAATGGGGAGTGACGCCTTTTGAAATGAATAATGGGCAGCATAGCTAATGTCAAGATGAAGCTAGCATATAGAGGTTTTGTAGGAAATGTAGTATAGGAGCAGAAATTCAAGTACGGGCTGAATATTAAATCTCTTGGTTTCCATTGGGAAATTAGTGAGAAAGAGAAGACTTCATCAAATGGGATTACCTATGTGTGGATGAAACAAAATACAAATTGATTTAGCATAACAGCACCAAACCCGTAATCAATTAAAACACTACAAACAAGCACTTATACAACCCACATCATCTCAGACTACACTTGTAATTGTAATGTGATCTATGAATTAGGCATGCAACGAAAGTACCCAAACTCTGACACACAAAAACAAGTAGAGAATTGGAATGCAGATGAGGAGCGCTCCAGGCTGTCCATTTAGCAGAGTCCTCACCCCATCTATGACACCTGGAGACAAAACAGTCACTTCTCATCCATCACAGCTTCAGACTGAAGAGGGGGAGAAGTTAGAGGCACCAAAACAAAGCCAATGGAATATATGTAGTTTGAGGGGTTTCACTGGTTGAGATAACTACCAAATAACATCCATGAGGATCTACAGAGTGTGGATGGCTGGGGGTGCAAGTTTTGTCATGATCATAGCAATGCACTAGACAACAAATGGCACTTGCATTCACGCTTCTCCTGGTTGGATCCTGCTTTGAGCTCAGTTTAGTCTTGATGTAGACTTGGTTTGGTCCTGTGCTAGTCCAGGTTTAGATACCATATTTTCTGGAGTTGTTTTGTTTCATTATCACCTGTTTAACACACAAACCCCGCATATTTAGGTGCTTCTTCTCTCAAAGGAAGTGCTCCCCTGTGTTTTTAAACTTCATAAACCTTCACTAAAATCATTTGAATATTTTCAGCCCTGGAATTGCCTATCTCTACTGAACTAAAGGTGCTATGGTAGCTGTTAACTTGAAAACTACCACTACATGACATCCCAAGGTGGAACAGAGCATTTTGAGCTTTGGAGGTGTAGAGAGACTAATAATAAAGGGTTACCCAAACATGTGTGAATGAAACAAAACGCCAGGTATGTTTTTGAGGAGGTAACAACATTATAACATGTCTTAAAGCTCAGAAGAATCCATTTTGTGTAATGTAGAACCAACAACCTAAAGCGTACAAGTTTAGAACGCATCCTCAAGTGGTGCTGTTGACTCACTGAAAGAAGTATCTAGATTCATTGACAAGTGTCCTGGGCTTTTCTCAGTTTGCATGGGATTACTTTCAGCTTTAATCTTTCTTTAATTACTTTAATCTTTTGCCCTGTCTTTTCAAATTCAAATATAGTTCAATGAAAAATCTTTTTATGAAGACTGCCTTGCTGTCACCCATTAATTAAAGGATGGGTCAAACGCAAATGCCAAATTTTAATGTCAATTGAAGTCGGTCCCAAAGATGACATAACACCGTACTGGAGTTTTCGTAACTGCCAGCAGCGTCTCCCAAAGTAGTTACTAGATTTCATAACATGCAACGGGATCAGATAAGGAAAATACAAGGCCCAGCAATACAACTACTGCTCCAATCATGATTTATTGCAGCTTCCCGTTCATGTGGGTCTGTTGTGATGGATGGTAATTTCAGACAGTCAATCCATAACTGCAGAGAAGGTGTCATATTATCATCATGTTGGTGTCAGTGTTTACAGCAAATGTCTTCTTCGAAACGTGCACGTAGGTAGATAAATGGGTGTGCGTCAAAATAAAAGATGCAAAAACTATTGGAGTTGTTTGTGGTGCCTCTTCTTGCTTACTGATTACTGATTACATTCAAGTCATGTTTTTCTATTTTAAACCATAGACTGTATAAAGAAGTGGACTAAGTGAGTGTAATGTCACCCATAGCGTTCAGCTCCAGTCAAATGAAGCTCACGAGGCTAGAGCAGTTATAGGGGCCAATTTGGAGCCGAGTTCCATATTAGGAATTCCGACCGCGAGAACCATAACAACGAAAGAGCCAATCTGGAGCGAGGCTGTTAAAGGTAATGCCCCTTCCCACCCGCACCATTGGTTTAGCATGGAGTGGGCGCTTAGCAACGCTGTCAATCAAACCTGTTGCGAACGCTAGCGGGATCGACCTCGGGGAAAGAAGGCGGCTGATTTGTCTGTTATTAATGTTCATATCTTGATTTACAGACACAATAGCGAAATAAAAATGCCAGGATCATGTAGAGTTAGCTATGTCCATTTCTATATACAGTCTATGTTTTAAAGGTGCACTGGGAAATTTTTCTGGTGGGTGCTTCTAAATCATGTTGTAATTAGGGCTGTAGTAGACTAAAACAGACTAAAGAGCTGTCCAGCTGATCGATTAGTTGACTAAAAAGGGGCCATGGCAAAAGCTCTCAAAACTATTACGTATTTCTATGTATGTCTGACTGCACTCACAAGACTACAACTAAATGTAAACACCTAAAGTACTACGAAACAGTGTATTTATATAAAGATGGATTAAACTGTCTTTTTACATATAAATAGAACATCTTCAGCTAACTCACTCACAAACTTTCTGGTGTTGTCGCATATATTTCCTCCACCGAATAACAGCCCTAGTTGTAATTACTTGGGAAAAAACTTGGGAAACAACAAAAAAAACAAGCATTCCTCTTGGGCAGGGTTGCCTCTCCACAGATCTGACCTGAACCTGTAACTTGGCCTGGTCAAGCTATACACTAATTCCATAAATTTTTGATAAATACACGGTATACATGGACTGAATTTTCTTGTTAATTTGCATAAAGTAACTGCAAAAACAAAGTCAGTGTTTACATAATTCCCAATGCAACTGTATTTGCTTTGAATGTAGGCAGAGCATAGCAACTAACATACAGTCAGTCCAAGCTTGTTCTAGAGGCAAGAAAGAAAACATCATCACATTCTCAACCTCAAGCAGAGGTGGAAACAAGACAACGCAGGCGAAAAGTATGTTCAAAAGTTTGTATTTATTTTTTCGAAAACTTTTGCTACTGATTCAGAGGACTTTGAATAGCAGCCAAATCAGGTGGTTCCACTGTGTTGTGTGAACGTGTGAGAAAGGGAAGTGATACAAAGTGGCACCTTCCATTTCATTCTCAAGAAAAAGTTTGAAAAACAAAAGTACAAGAATCTAACAGCAAACTTTAAATCAACTTCTCCTGGTATTATTGGGCTTTATGATGAGAATCCATACAGACTTAGGTAGTGATTTACTGGTGAGTAAAACATAACGTGTTTATTCTTTTAATTAGAATGTTGAAACACTATTGAGTTCAGTTTGAGTTGGTCTTGAACGTAAGTATTTCTATCAACGTAATTTACTGTTTTATTGACCTTATTCGGCCTCGCCCACTTTTGCCTCTAAACGCTCAAAACCGTGATTTCTTTGTGGTGGCTCTTCCGGTTAAGAGGGAATCCCATTCTTTTCAATGGCGAATTTGGGAAAATAGTGTTGATTTGTGTAAAATGTTCTCTGTTCACGTGCGCCAACAAGTCAACACCTCACCGATTCCCTGGGAGGCTTTAAAATGTTGTCAAAATCGCCAGCCCCATGCATAATAATACAACCCAAATGACGATGGGTTGAATAAGGCGGATATGCCAAAACCTCTCCTGAAGCTTTGTTATGGTGTTCAAAGGGAAAGTGCATAACATTGGGTTGCATGGAGATAACCACTGCCACTGACTAACTTT
The DNA here is from genome assembly GCA_000787095.1 of Periophthalmodon schlosseri. Lineage (NCBI taxonomy): Eukaryota > Metazoa > Chordata > Actinopteri > Gobiiformes > Gobiidae > Periophthalmodon > Periophthalmodon schlosseri. The sequence continues at coordinate 10,913 of JACM01041737.1, read as the reverse complement.
CAACAACAACAATGTATTCAGTATTAAACAGTGGTGGAAGAAGTACTCAGTTTTGTCACTTAAGTAAAGGTACAGATACCGGAGCAAAAAATACCAAGTAAAAGTATCACATAAAAGCATATACTTAAGTAAAAATATTACCAAGTACCCGTTTATAAATGTACTTATAGAGTAAAACGTATTTCCCATAGGTTTTGAGATCAATATTAAAGCTGAAACATTTGAATCAATATTTTTTTTCTGGCTGGTTTTATTTGTAAATGTCTGTTTGCTCAAATTATGAATGTATAAGCCCTCAGCCTTTTCGGCAGGTCTCAAACAGTAATAAAAAACACTTTTACTTTTCAGTCCTGTTCAAAAATGTAGAGTAGAAAGTACAGATACCTTCCCTCAAATGTAGCAAAGTAAAAGTAAGCATCCACAGTAAAATACCTCGTGTCCGCTGTGAAGAACACAAAATGCTGGGTTTTAAAACCTGCAACATCCCAGTTCCCAAATTGCTAGCTCAAGTTCTGGAGGCAACTGCTGCATTGTGTTGGCCACTGCTCTTCTGACGTCACCGAAGTTGAAACACTGAGAAGAAATGTACCTACCAGGACAACAGCATCTACCGTTTGGTCAGGTGTGGTCTACGTGAACAACCACATGTAAATTATAGTCTCCATTCAACCCCAATAATGGCTGGAAACAATGAAACATCGTGGACTACATCAGAGTGAGATCAGTGATAGACATGTGAAAGATGATGAGCACAGTGACGCTGAACCTAATTAACATGATGGATGGATGGGTGGCAGATTTTTGACAAGTAACATTGATAAAAATGAAAGGTGTAAAGGGGGGGGGAGAAAGTGCTAGAAAACCATAGGTGCTGGCAGGATAGATAGGTTAAGGTATATTGAGGTCAGAGACTGGGTAGGCATTGAGGAGACACTGCAAGGGTGAAAAGAGGTATTTTTTAGATAGTATTTTAAGGTATCTGAAGAAAAAATCCTTCTATTATAAAGTTTTGATGGTTGTATAAAAAAATAACACATACCATTCAAATATTTAGTGATTATAAAAATAAATATCTGTCCATCTACTGTGCCCGTGCTGCCTCAGTGTGGCAAATTGTCACAGAAACACTGCTGCACTGTTAGCATGCTAGTTGTTGTTAGCAGTGGCGTGACGGCAAAACTCTGCTCTGGCCTCTGAAAGTTGTGAAAAATGCATTGTGGTGAATAATTAGGATGCTCGAAATAAGGTACATTGAGGAATAATTTTGGACTGCTGCAAACCGTTTAAAATAAACTAGTTCTGTTTTTCATGTTTGTAAGACAGTAAAAATCAGGTAGGCTACAGTTACAAAGGAAATGTAACTTGGGAGTTGTAAGACCCTGGTTCCCATAGCGTTTAGATGTCAGCTCGAAAAATATAACTGAATTTGAAACGGCAAAAAGCCTTTCCGCTATGGTCTAGTCTTTAGTCTCCAAGTCGAGTCTTTACTGAAGATTGGTGGCGGTTTCTCATTGGTTGCGATTTTTACTGCACACGTCAAATGCACTTGTAGGGCTGTATCTTACTCCGTCTGTCGATCGTGCCCGTGCCGCCTCGCTGTGACAAATGCGTCTCCGTGCCAGATTGTGTCAGATTTGTCTTTGTAAGCGCCGCGTCACTCCGCTCGCCCCTGCCACTCGCCCCTGCCACTCTGATTTGTGTGCAATGACTCAAGCTCGTATGAGAATCCACCAGCGCCGCAGCGAAAGCCACACTCCAGTTAGAGCCAGGTCAGCAATAAGTTATATCATACCTCCGCGTACTATCCTAAGATGCCCCATGTCTGTTGTTTTTCACAAGTGTTCATATCGAAAGGATGAAAGTGTCATTTCAGGGTAAAATGTATGTGTCAAACTAAGACCTACGATGAGCTCTAGTTACTTAAGTCAAAAATAATCCTATTTCCTAACACAATGATGTATGAGTGGCAAAAAAGTGCAAAAAACAAATAACTGATGAAGAATTTATTACAAAATTTCAAAATTGTTTCCTATGTGAGCCTGGTCCCTGGTGCATCTCCTTGAGTTCGGCGTGATTGACAGGTGGATTTACCAATCAGGGACATGCATGATCTGTCTGTATCGAAACAAAGATGGGTCCTTACATGCGAAAAAAGGAAAAAAAAATATCACGAAGGACTGAAAAATGCCACAGTTTTCTGCAGAATCAATGTGTGAAGCACTAAACTCATTTTGTTTAAACAACAGATGACCAATGAGCTCCTTCATTTCACATGTGTCAGTGAAAAAAACAATTCTGATTTTGTTCATGTTTGGTTCTGGCTTGAGATGAGAGTCTGGCTGCAGACCTCCACCCAGAGGACCCTACCCCGCAGACCTCCACCAGGACGCACCTCCACCCACGTCTGTCACTACGTTGTAAATGACTTAACTCCACTCTCTGTCAGTTGTTGCCTTGTCTATTAAAGGTGATAAAGCTCATTTCAAATTGTTTACAGCACTTTTGAAGCACTTTAGACGTTTAATCACTAACAGATTTCATTTCTAGTTTGAAATAAACTCGCTTATTTGCTCTAGTCTGCTTGAATAGATTCATTAGCACTTGAAAATATGTTGTCACAAACTAAAAACAGATGTATATGCTGGCCTATTTTGACAGTTTAACATGTAGTTTATCCGTGAATGTGTTGCCCTAGGCCCCGTGTCTGGTTAAACTTAGGCACAAATCTGTAACTAATGGTTGAGGTTAGGAAAAGACTTGTCTTAGCTTGTCTTTAGAGTAAAGCAGTGTCAACTTTCGCACGTTACATTGAAAACAGCAGCCAGGAAACAGTGGACTTTGTTGGTCTTTTGGCATGGCCGCTGTTCGTTTACTTCTAGAGATCTGTGGATGGAGGTTAGTCACATGAGGGTCCTCTGGATTAGGTCTGCAGCCAGATCCCCCCTCTGAGATGTGCCGGAGGTGTGGGAACCAGACTGATATCAACCTGTATAATAAAAATACATAGTGATATAATTCTGGATTTGCCTAGCAAGCAAAACTGTAGTTCTAATAGGACATGTGTGACCTATTGTATGATTGGACAGTTTCTTTTGCCTCTCCTCTCCCTATTGTATGCATTATATTCATGTTTTGTAACTAATTTGGGGACACCCTATAATTAATAAATACATTCTTGGGTGGTAGTATTTCAATCAGTCAGCCACAAACCCAAATGTTCGTGTAAAGATACAAACAAGGGTAGCTATAAATAGTTAACTGTGTAATGAAGTCACTGAAACAAGTGACAACTATAACAAAATACAGCTGCAGGAATGTTTTTTAATGAGGATGCAATACAATAACATGATTAAATGCTCCAAAAAGCCAGGTAACCACTATACAGGGCCTTTTAAAGGAAACCCATCTCAGCCCTAAATAGCCTTTCCATCTCTGTGCTTTTCTATGGCCTTTTCCCTCTTGCTCATGTCGCGATGTGCTCCGAGTGTGACAAACTGTGCGTGCCTGAAGTGAACGTAGCGTATTTGGAACGGTAACACATGTCCACGCTTCCGTCTTTTCTTTTTTGCACTGGAGTATAAACAATCCCTCATATTGTTGCCTGGCGAGCAAATGCTACTGCAACTGTGAACAATCGTAGCGACGGTGCAATCACTCAGAATGAATGCAGACTCAGTGACTGCGCCCTCCAACAACTTGTCATCTTTATTTTATCCACTTCTGGCTTTTAAATTTACAACAGAAGCATAACGTCCTGTCTCCATGTTAGCTCTTGAGTATATTGTTTATGTCCCAAGAGTTCAGAGCTCGGTGAGTATCTTTCGCAGTACGATTTTAACTGTGTGTGTACGGCAGGGATGTTGGCTTTATCGCTTCCATAGACACTGCGAGACACCAGGTCCATACAAAGCAAAGCGCTGGCCAGTATCTAAGAACATGTAATGATAAGCAGAGTGGTTAGCATAAATGCATGACGTCAATACGTTACCTAATGCTCCAAAGTGCCTCATGATTTAGCCTAGCTTAGAGTAAACAGCCATATCTTCTGCTAATCCGCGGCTCCTCTCTCGTCCATCGCACTAATCTTGTCTATAATTTTGTCTCGTTGCCTCTGGATAGCGTTCATTAGGATGATAAATCTCTCAGGCACTGCTAAATATTCAGCTCACTTGCTAATGAGAATACACGTACAGTACCAAAACAAACCTAGCGGCCATATGTAAAAAATAGGATTGTTTATGCATTCTTTTAGAGTACTTGTAAAGGAAGTCAATGTTTGGTACAAGCTTTGTAGGTACATTTTTAAGGCTTCAGGACAAAGTTTTCTTTCTTTTTTTTTTTCTAGAATTTAAGCCAGAGTGGTCAGGTGTAAACAAACAAGAAAACATCAGCCAGGTGTTCTGAATAAAGATGCACTGTGTAACTTTTCTGCTACGAGGTCTGCCTCAATCAAAATGCTAATTGCTTTATCTGGAATGTTCCACAGCACGGTAGTGAACACATCTAACATGGATTTATTTAACTGTAGCTCTTTTAGGGGATCCGCATAGTTTGGATCTGTTCGTTTCAAAGAGCTGTTCAAAAGACTGGCTCTTTTACTATTAATTTATATTACAGAAGCCAATGTGAGAACTTACGATTTAATCACTGCGAGAAACAACCAAGGCTAAGATCTATTTAAAATGGTTCAAACTGAGAGTAGGAGAGTGTTTGCCCTTTGGAATGATGAAAATTTAAATAGAACGTTGCACTACAATAATAATAATTAAAAATTAACTGTTACTATGACGTGAAATCTGTTTTTTGTTCGCCAAGCTCTCAGTCGTGTTTCCTGCTCTGCTTCTGTGCTGATTCTTGTGTTGGTTTAGCGTTAATCAGTGTAAAAATGTATAAAAGTTAGAAAGAAAAAGATTCTGTTCTTTTCAAAAATGAGATTCGGGTCCAACTATTCATGTTAAGGAACCGCTCAAAAGAGCCGACTCATTCACAAACGTCACATTGCTGTTGAATAGGCCAACATGCGTTCTTGCTGTGAGCAGGGTCACTTTTCCACAGATCTGACCTGTAACTTAGTATGTTACTGGCTTGTCTTCTTGGAGATATACAAGTTTAATACCATACTGTGGAACAAGTATGGATTGCAAAACAATCTCTAACTTTGTTGAGTTTGCCATTCAGTCTTTTTCTAAATTTTTGCTAGTTTACAGACAAATAAATCATGCAAGAAGAATCTATTTTGCGTGTACTATCTCCAGTGTGTGTGCTTACTCTTTCACAGGGAGAGGCTTTAGCAACAGGACAGTAACATCTCCCTTGAGTGGCTCTTTAACAGATTAGTCAATGTCAGACCATATGTCTCCACACACATTTTCCCTCAGCAGCCACAACGCTAAAAGCTCGCGCTGAGAAGTCATGTAGATGTCTGTCGTCCTGTCATCCGAGAATCCCTCTGCGCTCTAATATGGATGGGAATACCTGGAGTGACCCCATTACACTGAAGTGAATCACAGTCTAATGCAAACAGAGCTTGCTAAAGGCCAGAGATGTGATAACTTGCCCAATGAACTTTGCACAAATACATACAGTATTTATGTAAGACTGCACTGAATGTATCCTTTTTAGGGGGAGGGTCATCTGCTTGTCTCCATGCCTTGAATGTCGAATGTTCCACCTTGAATGTTCCACAGCATCGCTTTAAAATGTCTCACAAGCAAACACCACTAGGCCAAGTGTGATCTGTGGAGAGATGATTTGTAATGTATTTTTTGTCTATAAAAACACATGTAATCCATCCATCCATTTTCTTCTGTTTATCCGGGGCCAGGTGGGCCTGGTGCCCCCGGGGGCAGCAGTCTAAGCAGGGACTCCCAGACTTCCCACACCCCAGACACGTCCTCCAGCGCCAGCCGAGAGACACAGTCCCTCCAGCGTGTCCTGGGTCTTCCCCGGAGTTTCCTCCAGGTGGGACATGCCCGGAACACCTCCCCAGGGAGGCGTCCAGGAGGCATCCTGAACTGATGCCCGAGCCACCTCAGCTGACTCCTCTCGACGTGGAGGAGCAGCGGCTCTACTCCAAGCTCCTCCCGTGTGACCGAGCTCCTCACCCTATCTCTAAGGGAGCGCCCAGCCCCCCTGCGGAGGAAACTCATTTTGGCGGCTTGTATCCATGATCTTGTCCTTTCGGTCATTACCCAAAACTCATGACCATAGATGAGGGTAGGGACGTAGATTGGCCAGTAAATCGAGAGCTTTGCCTTTTGACTCAGCTCCTTCTTCACCACAACAGTCAATTGAGTAAATGCCATACATATACATGAGTTTAATGACATACTGTGGAAACCGTAGTAATTAGTGATGTGATGTTTGTGAACGAGTTGGCTCATTTGAATGGTTCCTTAACGTGAACGGTTGGATCCGGAACTCATTTTTTCATCTTTTTTTTCTAATTTGTCTGCATTTTTAAACTGGTTAACGCTGAACCGACACAAGAATCAACACAGAAGCAGAGCAGGCAACACGAGTGAGAGCTTTCAGCATCACATTAACCATTAGTTTTAAAATTATTATTATTGTAGTGCAATGTTTTATTTAGAATCTGCATAATTTGAAAGGGTAAACACACTCCCACTCTCAGTTTGAACCTTTCAAAACACATTTAAGCCTTGGTCATTTCTCTTTGTGATTAGTTTGTAGATAAAATGAGTTCTCACATTGGCTTCTGTCAAATAAATAAATACATAAAGAGCCAGTCTTTTGAACGGCTCTTTGAAATGAACGGATCTAAAAGATTCAGTTCCCATAAAAGAGTCGAAAGGCCCATCACTAGTCGTAACATAAAGACACAATCAGGTGGCGGACCCCTACTTGAAAAGTTACATAATGCACCTTTAATGCCGCTGGGGCAACCTGTTAATAGCATTAGTAGCACTCAGGGACCCAAATCCAGATCTAAGCTTCGTCAGGAGTACCTAGTTCGCCTGTTTATAGGATACAGAATGAAACCCACACATGCAAATACCACATGGACAGCTCTATCCAACTCAAGAATCAAAGCCCAGGCCCTTCTTGCTGTGAGACTAGCCACTCGCCCAAAGACACAACAATCTCAAGATACAATTCCGTTAAAGATGATTTGTCAAGGGCACTTTGCTGTGTGTCGTATAGCCGCGGCTCAGTACGTATGGCTTGTTATCTGAGAATAACTTAAGTGTGGATAATGCATGTCAGGGAATGCATCTTTCCTCTCCAGCGCCTTGTGCAGTCAGGGGAGGGCTGCGGCTTCAGGGTCACCTCTTCTTAAATGACTCAGACAGAATATGTGTTTCTACTCTTCTATCCCAGCCCTCCACCGTATGGGACCACGCGAGGAGCCTGACCCTGCCTGCCACCCACATCCACACAAACTTATGCCTACTGTCTTTTTAATGCGCACACACACACACACACACACACACAGAGACCGCCATGTCATTTCTCCTGACTTACCCGGAGCCGTCCAGGGACAGATTAGCTGTGACACAGTATTGCCCCGCCACCTCTGACCTTCCAGAAAGTTCGAAGAGAGCAGGCCCTTGGCTCACCACTGAAATCCAATTACCCAGGCAGGCGGGGAGCAAGAGAGAGGCTGGAGAGGGGATGGAGTGTGAAAAGGTGTGCGAAAAAACTGAAAAATTGTCATGTTGTGGCTTGCTTCCATGACATTCTGAATTTGTCCTTAATTTTATGTCCTTGTCGTATTGGTTTAGTTGTACTATTGGAGGACGGACTTGGAAAGTGTTTTCAAAAGGATGGCATTTGTTAGCAAAGTTGTTAGAATGTGATGGTTCCAATATTAAAGACGGGGTATTACACTGCTAACACATAACATATTTACATCACCATGTTACCTTTTATAGTTATGGAAATGTTATATTCACTGAAAACAACGAATTGCCATGTTTCATAAGTTTCAGTTGCTCTCTCTTCAGATACATATTACAGTCAACATCCATCTGCACATCACATCGGGTTTGTGAAGTTGTAGTGTACAGTTTTGTATCGTGCTCTTGCGTATTTACAGAAAATTGTCGTGCGAGAGCATGGGTGACGTAGGGTTGTGGCCTGAGCATTGGACAGAATCTTACTGCTAACCGTGAGAATAGGACCTGGGGGAGATCGCTAGATTACTCAAACACACATGGATTACATATACAACCTTTAAAGATGTGTTTTTGATTAGGGAACAATGTTATAACATGGCTGAAAGCTCCAAATTTTGTATAATACCCCCTTTTTAAAAATATAAATGGATGGATTTGAAATGCTAACAGTTATGCAACACAAGCTAGCGTAATTTTACCTGAAATTCACTGCGACCTTGTTTCTATCAAAATTCAAAGTCTTATTTAAAACTTTTTGATCTCCAGCTGATAAATGCTTAAGTAGTTGATAAGTATATAAGCATCTTTAATTAATCTTGCAATCAGGTAAATCTGTCTTCTGAAGGTTGTAGAAATCTATCATTAATGGCATCTGCATATTTGCATAGATCAGCGCTCTGGTGTGCTTTATCAAAGGTGAGCTGAGTCACTCTGATATGAGCCGTGATGGGGTCGCGGTTTCACTCTCCAGAAGCTCTGACAAGCAGCACAAGTTTGTCTGGGACCCAACGCCGCCCAGTTCTGTTAATGTTGATTACACGTTTTGCAGTTTTCATTTTTTATGCACAGTCCCGGTGATGTAAAAATGTATTTAAAAATGAAATGTATTTGGGTTTCGGATAAATATCAAATATTTTTAAACATAATGTAGAGAAGGCGTTGAGCTGGATCCCTGGTAATCGATCTAGAATTGCAAATGTTGAAATTGTTTTGGAAGAGGAGGAACTTCCACACAAGCCACTTAGCTGAACAACATACTATAGTTTTTGCTTAAAATAATGTGTAGCATCATTTTTTGATTACCTTTGCTACCTTGTTAGCAGTTAATTAGCAGTTTATCAATTAGGCTAATAACATTTTTGTCAGATTTCTTTCTTTCACTTTCAGATTCGCACCCAAAGTTGTGCGAACTCAGACAGATCAACAAGAGCCAAATTTTCTTGCACAGTCCAGATTGTAGATCAAGTTTAACTCCCTGGGAATGTGAACACTGGGTAAAGACACACAAAGTGAAGCTGAAAGTGTGTATTGGGAAAAAAAAAGAAGCTATCGGCATCAGAGTTTCTTAAGAATGTATAACTACAGCCAGGACTTAGTAGGGATTTGGAACCGCACGATCCCATCTATACTTTTTGCTCATGATATTGTCCTGATGACTTCATCATATCTTCAGCTTGTACTGGGGAGGTTTGCAGCCAAGCGTGGAGTACCTGGAATGAAAAGAGAAAGAAAAGTGCACTTGACTCACCTAAATCACTTACTTTAATTGAAAAAAACAAATAGATAATTGAGCCTGACAGAACAAAAAATGGAGTGATATCTTCAAAATGGCAGCGAAGTAGTTGGAATAGCTGCTTCACAGTTAGGCCTCGCGATGATCAAAATTAACTAGGAAAGGGGGAAACGGAGACAATCACATTAGCTTTTGTGAATAATTGGACGCTCTGAAGACACGGGGGGCAGAGTCCGCCGGCTGTCTCTCAGTTCAGACAGAGGGGTGAGATTGAGATGTGAGGTTGGGGATTGCTTGTGACACCTCGCCGGAACAGCACCTGCTACCTCGCTAACACGCTTAGCATAAAGTAATCAAACTTTTCTCATTATCTCAGCAATGCAAGCCAATTAGACGCGATACATCAACAACTCTGCAATTATCTACAATTACAACTCATTAGGGCCTGATTTACTTATGTTTTAATTAGCTGGCACCGCACTTTGAGCTTCAGACAGGTTCTCATACTGGTATAGCTGGTGGATGCAGTTGCTAATGTAGCTTATCTTGTTAGCTGGAACGTTGCACATGGATAAGCAGTGTACTCAAGAGACCATCAATCTTGTCATCGTTGTCTCAGTGTTGACTGTTGATGAGTTCTACAATCTATTCAATTATGTGGTTTGTCTGTAGCATGTGTCTCTACTAATATTACAAATAAATAAATAATAAGTGTCAGTTCTGTAGTAGCATTGAGGTAGCCAAATTGCTGGCTATTGTAAAAATTAGACCTTCGTGAACGAGTCCACTCTTTTGCTCCTTTTGTTCCTTAACGTGAACGGGTGGAACCAGATCTAATTTTTGAAAAGAGACAAATCTTTTTCTTTCTTGTTTTTATGCATTTTTGCACTGATTAATGCTGAACTAACACAAGAATCAGCACAGAAGCAAAGCAGGCAGCATGAGTGAGAGCTTTGTGCACAAAAAACACATTTGACATCATAATAACAGTTAGTTTTTTTTTTTAATTATTCTTATTATAGTGCAATATTTTATTTAGACTAGCATAATGTCAAAGGGTAAACACACTCTCACTCTCAGTTTGAACCATTTTAAACACATTTAAGCCTTTGTCGTCTCTCTCAGTGATTATTTTTAGTTAAAATTCTCTCTGTGATTAATTTGTTGCTAAAATGAGTTCTCACATTGGCTCCTGTCATATAAATAAGTAGTAAAAGAGCCAGTCTTTTGAACGGCTCTTTGAAATGAACAGATCCAAAAGATTCAGATCCAATAAAAGAGCCAAAAGTCCCATCACTAGTAAAAATCATGCCATGTGGCATAATGATCTGAACAAGTCTTAAAGCTAGGATACCTGATTTCTTTTAGCACATTATTGGCAATCCATGTCAATAAAACGTCTTATGGATCACAAATGTGGAGAAAGAGTTAGACCCATGGGCAACAGTTTTAAAACCAACTTCCTCCTTTTTGGGTAATGGATTTAATTATTAGTGATTCATCCAGACATCTACCTCAACACCAGACCTGCAAAAGTCTCA
>KN468921.1:8009-28280 GCA_000787095.1 Periophthalmodon schlosseri | reverse complement strand
TTGTTATTGTTGTTATTAATATTATTATACTATAGGGGTCCAAAAAAACGTATTTGATGCTTCATGTTGAAACTGCACTTTGCACTTTCTGAAACTCTGACGCGCTGTGTCTGTTTCTTCTGCTTCTTTTCACAGATCTGGCAAGTGGCCCGCAGACCCAATGGCAAATGACATCTTTTAATTCTACCACAATTAAAACCTGGATTCAAAAGGACGGCTACTTTGTGAAGTCTGCAAATTGGTTTTCCCCTGGCAAACATTTGCGTGGTACGGTCCAATTACGCCTCTCCCTGAATACTCATTTTAAATATGGTCAACAAATGAATGCAATCAAGCTCCTCCACCGGTCCGGGGACGGTTTTTTTATTTCCATTTTAGTCATTTCAGCTCAAGACAGTTGTATGTTCACCGCAGCGCACGATACAACACAATGGAGGGAAACACAGTGGACCTACTTTGCATGGCCTGAAAGGAAAGAGGAAGAAGAAACTTGTAAAACGCGACAAGGAAACTGATATAAAACGTGTAATAAACTTGTAATAATATTTAAATCATCTTTACAGCGAAACACGGGGAGTCGGGGACCAATCGAAGCGTCCGGGTGTCGCACATGCGCAGTACACGCAGCTCGTCCTGCGTCAGAAGAACCGAAGAACCGAAGAACCGGATGGAGACGCTTTGAAGTATTTCTGCAGATCTGACTCCGCATAACAAACACTGTAAGTTCACCAAAGTGTAAAACTATTCCGCGTTGTCACGTTTGTATATTTTCGTACGTTTTGATCCCAAATCCTCACGTTTACTTGTTCGCGTGCAGCCTGCGCCAAAACAAAACGCCAAACGTGACCAAAAGCTGTTTAATCCGCGCATACCGCAGGTCCCGTGGTCTAACACCTGATTTAAACGGTCGTGGGTAGTTACTGCGCCATATACTTTTTATTTTGTGTTTTAAATCTTACGCGTGAGCGCAGGTGAAAGTACATTTTGTCCCGTGGTCAGCTGACTCCGCGCCAGGATCACACGGGTGCGCCTAAGTTTCTGTTTCTTCCCAATTGTTCTTCTCCTTTTTGTGCGGCCAGACTTTTTCAGGACCCAAACCCTTCGCCATGGCCGGTGCCGGAGGAAACCTGCGAGAGGAGCTGACGTGCGTGATCTGCTACGACATGTTCCGAGAGCCCGTGGTGCTCGCGTGCATGCACCGCTTCTGCAGACCGTGCATCACCCGGTACTGGAGAGGGACCCAGGGCCCAGTCACCTGCCCCCAGTGCCGAAAACAGTTCCACAACACGCAGCTACAGACTGACTACCTGGTCACTGCCATGGTGGAGAAGGTCCGAGGCTCCTGCTCCTTCGCCAAGAACCACGAGGTACATTTTAACAGTGTGAAGGTGTTTTTTTTAGTTGCATATCTGTGTAATCGCTCAGTCGCCCGGGTCTGATCCACGGCAAAAGAGAAATAAAACCTGTCAACTGGATAAAATCTGACCAGAACTGAAGATGAGCAGCAAGACGTCTTCACTCCTACAACGTTTAGTCCAGTTGACAGATTTTATTTCTGTTTTGCTGTGTATTTAGTTACGGAATATTCTGAAAGGTTAAGAAAACTCCCGCACACCGTCTCACTCTTAGTTCGCTTTTATTCACGCCACGTTTCGGTCCCTCTGACCTTCCTCAGGTGTATATTTATGGTATTCAACCGTTACGTTTTTAGTGTGATAATAATCTTTATATTTTTCTAGTCATAGTCCACGCATTTTAACTTACGAAAGACTGGCGTGACGTGAATTATGCACAGTTTTGCGGGTATATTGGGGTCTAATTGTGAATGTATGTTGTTTCACTGATGTCAAATTTTAAAAAAAGTTATACCTGAGGAAGGTCAGAGGGACCGAAACGTGAACCAAGAGTGAGTTTTCTTAACCTTCCAGATCAAGTGCTTCTCCTCCGACGCACCTGTCGCCCCGTCAGGTGAGCAGAGTCTGCACGGAAACGGTCACAGAATATTCAGAATACTGTGAATACTTTTACATTATACAAAAGTGAAAATTCCAAACAGCCTGAGTTTGTTCTTGATTCATTTGTGTTATGTTAGAGAAGGAAAAATCGGACACGCACACGCCGCAAGAGCCGTGTTTTGTTTTGTTTTTTCACAAATACCGAGCAGATCGAAGCCAAAATCGCGTGGTCAAATACCGCCTTCCATTTTATAAAAGTAACTGTAATCTGAATACCACCAAACGAAAGTGTAACTGCATTTTTATTTTAATAGCGTCTTTTTTTCAGACCGAGGTTTACCGGTAGTTTGTTTTCTGACGGCTTCGACTGCTCGCCACTCTTCCTCGGAGTGGTCTTCCTCAGAGCGGTCACGCGATTTTGCTGTGGCAGAAACAGTTGCTCAAGATTAGTATTCACAATATGTATTTTCGGGACTTGTATTCAGTCATTTCCCAGCACTGCTTGGAACTTCCTCTTCAAAGCAAATGTGTTCACGCTGTTCTAAGAGATTTGAGCTTTGCATAATAATATTTTCTTCTTTTTTTTTGTTAAATCTTTTACTTATTTATACAGGGGAACCCAATGAGAGCACTTGGACTCTCTTTTTCATGGTCGTCGCTGTTTAAATACAATACAAACAGAAAAACAAACAAAACAAACAAGTTTACAAGTCCATTTAAAACATTAAAAACAGGAGCAGGTGTGTGGATAAAAGTTCGTGACCCGATTATTAAATTGCGATTGTGTCATTAAAGTCGAAGTTTTGCTTTTCCTCGGAGTGTTTTCCATTTTTGTGAAGCGAAACAGCTAAAAGCCTCTTTCCCGTCTCAGTTTGGGTGCGGCTCGTCCTTAGACTTATACAGTCATGTGACCTGCTATTAAATGTTCCGGTATCAATGAGTAACAAGCAGGTGAGGTATTCTGGAATTTTTATAATAATAATAATGATAATAATAATAATAATACACAGAAACAAATGTCACCCTTTACTAATATTTCATAATTTTTTTTTATTTTTGTGTTTATTTCGAGCAGATTAATGAACACAGAAGTCTGTTTACATGTGTCCACTACACTTAATGCACAGTTCACGTATTTTTTTTCTTATTTACGCTCGAAAAGGAGTGGGAAGAAGAAAAGTTATTAAATCCCACCTCTGTCCGAGTGTCGGGTGCATTCATCATCACTGTTTGACTTCGCATCTGTATTTATTTAACACTAGCTCCGCCCTTCAGCTCTACTGGGTCATTCTGCTGCTCGGAGCAAAGTTCACTCAACACGTACTTCTCCTTTTGGTTATTTTAATGTCGTCCAGCAACAAAGAGCAAAATTTAGTTGATATTATTATTATTATTATTATTATATTGTTGATTTATGTGTTTCCTGGGATCCAGAACACACAAAGATGTCAGTCTGGTCATCGGTGAATCTCCCCGTTTTCAAGTGGGTGTGGCTGACGGGTGGATTAGCCAATCGGGGACACGCGTGGTCCATCCGTCCGGTTCCTTGGCCGGGTCGCGGGGGCAGCAGCCTATGCAGGGACTCCCAGACTCCCCTCACCCCGGACACTTCCTCCAGCTCCTCCGCTGGGACCCCAGGCCAGACGAGAGACACGGTCCCTATCGGAAAAAATAAAGGCAAAAAATATATCACAGTGGGCTGGAAAACGTCACGGATTTCTGCAGAATCAAGAGATTTTATTCGTAAATAAAAGGTGACCAATGAGCTCCTTCGTTTCACACGTGTCACTGCAAAAATGGATCTGATTGGACCAGACTGATGTCAATCTGTATAAAAAAAAAACAAAACTCCAGAGAGAGTTCATTCTGGATGTGTACGTTTTGTTTTGTTTTGCTTTTGTATTATGGATTTTTGTCTGGATACGGTGGTAATTCATTTTGAAAAACGTTCTTAAATCATATTAGGTCACCTTTTGGCATCGCGCAGCTCTTCGAAAGCTTAACGATTACCTAATTAGCCACGTAATTAAATTCGCTATGGAGTAATGAAAGCGTCCTGGGCTAAGTCAAGACCTTGCGGAGAAAGAGCTCTTTGTTTTCATGTCACCCACTGCTCTGATTCCCTTTTTGTTACAGAAACAAGTGAAAGACGCTTTGGACAGTCACCGGCAGAAAAGAGAGGACGTCATCCGCATCGTTCACAAAGACCAAGACAAAATGCATAACATAAAGGTACTTTCCTCCCTGGATCCCGCGAGGCCGCAGCACTTAACAGATAAGGAGACGCGCCTCGCTCTAATGGCTGTTTGCGTTATATCACCGCGTAGCTGCAGGTGTTATGATATTTTCAACGTAATGGTTCCGTGTTTGGGTGTGTCTTAACTCAATAACAACTCAATACTTTGAATACTTTTACACTAAGCTGCATTGTATTATAGTGAAAACTCCACACTGCTCTGTTTGTTCTGCGCTCATTTGTGTGTTTTTAGAGACGGAAAAATGCTCCACGCACACACACCGGAAGAGCAGTGTGCGTTTCTCGCTAATAACTCGCCGTTCGAAGCCGAAATTGCGTCATCAAATACCGCCAAGTGTTCGTTTGTACTCGGAACGCCGCCAAATGAAAGAGTCGCCCTCCAGTCGAGTGAAGCTCGTCGAGGCCGGAGCAGTTACAGCGGAGAATTTGGAGCCGAGTTCCATGTTTGGAATTCCGAGTGCGAGTATCATAGCAACCAAAGAGCCAATCCGGAGCGACGCTGTGGAAGGTAACGCCCCTTTCCGCTCCCCCACAGGAACGCGGTCGATCAAACCTGTTGCTAATGCTAGCCGGAGCGAAAGAAGGCGCCTGATTGGTCTGTTATTAATGTTCATGCCTTGATTCACGTAGAGCGAGTTAATACGAACATTTTAAGACCGAAATCTAAAGTGATTTGGAGCTGACGGAGCCGGAATCGCGCCCATGTTCACTTCCTGTTTGGAGCGCAGCGGCTATCGCGTTAGCCGTGTCCATTTATGTTTACAGCCTATGGCCAGTGTTCGGTTACTTCCCAACACTGCTCATAACTTCCTGTACGTTAGAGCTGTGCAGTTAATTCCGGTTTGATCAAATCATTTCAAAATGAAGCTTTGGGCTTGTTAATCGAAAGGTGGTTTGGCGTTTTCACTTTGGAGGAATAACTTTTAATCAGTGCAGTTTAACATAAAAAGTTCATTTTTGTTCATGTTTATAAAATTTGAGTTCAAATTTATGACAAAAAAAGATTGAAAGCCATATTTATTAGGGATGCACTGAAAAATTGCCGATACTGAAAAATGAGCTGGATCAGATATCGGCTTTCAAATATCGGTTCTGTCGATATCCTGGTTGGACATATCAACTGATGTAATAAAACTGGTCTTATTATTACTTGTTACTGGTCATAATTGGCCCAGAAAGCCTCTTAATGTTTGACGAAATTACAGAACAACTTAATCGAAATACAAAATAACAGCTACATGACACGTTTGGATCAGTTTAAGCTTGTTTTATTTTTGTTTACAGGAAATAAATGCTGTTTTCTGTCTCTGTGCTGGTATCGTTTGGTATTGGGAATCGGTATCGAATCAGAAAAAGCTGGATTGTTGCGTCCCTACTGTTTATTTGCTTAATTTTAATGAATCGAATTGAAACTTGTGATGTGTCAATACGAGGAAAGTGGGAATAGTCCTGTCGTGATGGTCACTATAACGACTCGTTCTGCACACGACAGATGGAACAGTTTTGGGGGGTCATTTTGGTTTTTCTCTGTACTAGTGGGAATTTTTGGTTCTTTTTTCTGCAGTATGATAAGATTTTAGCCGTAGCGGATTGAATTATGAACTAAAACTATACAGTCTAATCACTAAAGGCCCAGGGAGATGTCCAGACGCAGATTACACTTGTTTCTTGCGTTTGAAAGTCACAGTATTTTTCATGTACAGAACGTTTGGACACACCTCCTCAGTCAATGTTTTTTTTATTTTTTTGAATTTTTGCTGCTTCCTATGTTTTGTGTGAGCGCAGAGGACATCGTGTGCGGGACGATATGTAGAACAAAAGTAAAATGGCTCAGTTGGTAGAGCGTCCATCCGCTGATCCGAAGGTCGGCGGTTGGCGGTTCGACATAAACATCATCGGTTGAGCGGTTTCAGATCCACTGACCCACAGGTTGGCGGTGCGATTCCAGCTCCCACAGATGAGTGCTGCAGTTTTGTCCTTGGGCAAGACACTTAACCCACCTGTATGAATGAATGTGTGTGTGAATGGGTGAAGGTGGAAAAGCTCTGTATTAAAAAAAAAAACAAACCCAAACATGACCATTTACCGTATTTTCCGGACTATAAGTCGCGCTTTCTTCATAGTTTGGGGGTGCGACTTATGCTCAGATGTGATTTATATGTGAAATATATGTTTTTTTCTTCATTATTATGCATTTTTTGGCTGGTGCGACTTATACTCCGGTGCGACTTATACTCCGGTGCGACTTATACTCCGGTGCGACTTATACTCCGGTGCGACTTATACTCCGGTGCGACTTATACTCCGGTGCGACTTATACTCCGGTGCGACTTATACTCCGGTGCGACTTATACTCCGGTGCGACTTATACTCCGGTGCGACTTATACTCCGGTGCGACTTATACTCCGGTGCGACTTATACTCCGGTGCGACTTATACTCCAGAAAATACGGTACATGGCTTGACTTAATTTGAAACAACAGTAGCTACATGATTTTTGTTTCCGTACAGTCTAATTACAAAAGTGTTGCAGCTCATTTTTTAGATTTAAAATACTTTTGGGGATATAATTCTGCTTGAAGTGCGGAACTGTGATTAAAGTTTTACCATATTGTCCAGCGCTACATTAAATCTAAGCCAGATTGTACGACACAGCTGGTCTGAGTCAGTGTTGACAGAAACAAAAACATCTGATGTGCGGCAGATGGGCGATAAAGGAAGCACATGCCCTGGTGCTGAAGAAGGGGAAATCTTTCTTTACTCAGACATTATCACTGTTTGATGTTCAGATCTTGGGGTGATAAGCCTCACACTTGTTTCTATGTGTTTTCAACCAAATATGGATTCAACTAAAGGTCGGTTTTTTGATGGTGTGAAAAAGTGAACGTCGATAAATGTACAAATAAACTAAAATAAAATCCATACAGTCCATATATGTCCCGTCTCGAAATGCTTAAGAGAAGCAGGGATGCACAGGTTTTTTGCGGTTTCAATACCGATATCGATACTACGTCAACCGATACCAGTGCAGAGACTTGGTTTATATAAAAATAAAATAGGACAGAACCAGGCCTGTCGCTATAATCACTATATCGACTTCTCGTTCAGTATGTTGGAACAATATTTCTGGGGGTCAGTGCTTCTCGTGTACTTTTTCTTTGCACTGCTGGGAAATTTGTGTTTATTTTTTGGCTAAATCATAAGCTTTAAGCCATAAAAGGTTGAATTAATAACTTCTATGACTCGTTACAGATGCAAATTGAAGTACTTAAGTGTTTCATTCTGCTGCAGCTCATGATTTTTAACAATATTGTAGATTTAGTGGTTTTTGTGGTTTAAATCTGCTTTTGGGTTTTTGTGTCAGTGGCGTAAGTTAGTTTCAATATTATCGTTTATCGTCTGTATTTACTACAGCGATAAATCGAACTTCAAAATGTGTTATGTAGCAGTTACCGGTATTTATCTCAACAAACAATAAACACAGAACATTATGAGACTTTCTGGGCCAAATACGATCAGTAAATAGTCTTATTAAATCAGTTTATGCTTTACAGAATAAGAAAGACATTAAAGAATATCGACTGAACCGATATTTGGAAGCCGATATCTGACCCAGCAACTTTTCCGCGATCGGCGCCGATATCTGACGCCAGGATCGAAATGGTGCATCCCTAAAGAGAAAGTGATAAAACATTGAAAACATTCTAACAGTTCTGGGCTTCCATAAAAGCGGTAGTTTAGTTTGTTTTGAGGAGCTGGGCAATATGCAGCGGTGGAAGGGCACGAAATACAAGTAGTAAAGTACTGGACTTAAGTAGGTATTTTTACATTTTACAGTGGATACTTTTTACTTTTACTTCACTACATTTGAGGGCAGTATCTGTACTTTCTGCTCCACTACGTTTTTGAACAGGACTGAAAGTTAAAAAGTACTTTTCATATGATTTGAGGGGTTATTTTGACCATGTTCGTGGAAACATCCTGACTGAAGTTTCCAGTTCAACAAAAATAAATACACAAAATTCATAAGAAACTTTTCCTGGAGTAACTTTGTGCCTCTGTGTCTGTACTTTAACTTACGTAACAAAACTGAGTACTTCATCCACCGGTGGAAATATGACACAAAATAACACAAACTAATCCCATTTACAAATGGCTTTCATTACAATTTCCTGAACATAAAGACGACGGATCAGTCTGAAAGTCTGAACTCTGCTCCAAACCACACATTTTTACTGACGGAGGATTAGCTGTAGACGTCTCCATTAAAAAGACCCACACTGGCGTCGACAATAAGACGTGACTGAATCTTTATTACTGTTAAATGAACTGCACAGGGCTACAACACATGAAGAAATCGAATAACCATGACACCTCATGATATGTTTTAACCCTTAGAAGTTATTAAAACCTTCTCCGTCTTTTCGCAGAGACTGTCAGCCGACCTCGAAGCCCATGTGCGCGCGGAGTTCAGAGCTCTTCATCAGATTCTGCAGGATGAGGAGGACCATGCCCTCGAGCAGCTCAAAAGAGAGCAACACGAGGAGCTGGAGAAGGTCCTCCGTCACCTGGAGCCCACGGAGAAAGCCCTGAAGGACCTCGAGGAGAACATTAAAGTGCTTGAGAAAGCCGGCAGCCCCGCTGAACAGACCACTCTGACCCAGGTAAAGAGCAGGCTTCACTCGGCACTCGCCATTACCTGTAAAATGTATGAACGTCGTCAGGAAGATGTCCAAATTGCATTTCAAAGTCACAGTATTTTTCATATGTAGAATGTTTGTGTGAATGTTTTTTTTTTTTTTACTTTTGCTGCTTTCTTTCTTTTATTCTTTAGTTGTCAGGGACCGTGTACAAATCCATTAATTTTACAAAAGAAAAGATGATTTGTACCAGATTTAGCGACTGTTACTTTCCCTCTGCAGGTCCTGGGCAGGTGGACGCACGTTAAAAACACACTTTTCATTACAAATACATCATAAGACTAACTGTTCATCATTAACATTAGCAGTAAAATACAATAAAATGTCCAATACACGATGTTTTCTACAGTTCTACGTTTTGCGTGTGTGGGTGGAGACATCGTGTGCGCGGGACAATACGTAGAAAAAAGAAAGAACAAAAGTAAAAGGCTCAGTTGGGACAATACGTAGAAAAAAGAAAGAACAAAAGTAAAATGGCTCAGTTGGTAGAGCGTTCATCCACTGATCCGAAAGTTGGCAGCTCCCACAGATGAATGCTGCTGTCGTGTCCTTGGGCAAGACACTTAACCCACCTGTATGAATGAATGTGCGTGTGAAGGTGGAAAAGCGCTATGTATATTTAAAAAAACAAAAAGCGTCACTATTTACCATTTACATGATTTGACTTTATTTGAAACAACAGTCGCTAACATGATTTTTGTTTCCTTCCTCCAGCTTCCACCGCTCCGGTAAGCTTCTCTTTACCTATTGATTTAGCGCTTGTGGCATTTATACCTCTGTCAAATATTTATCTGATCTTAGGTAGCCTATTTATATCCTCCTCCATTTGTCCTGAGAACAAATGACCCACGGAGGCTGGGAAATGAATGTTTTGTTTTTGTTCGTGACAGGCCATGCGTCCAAGTGGAATTGGCTCCAGACTTTGATGCAAACGCTTTCAGCCTAAAATATATGGCCCCATTACAGTACATCACGTGGAGGAAGATGTTCAAATCTCTGAAGCCAGGTAATTTCCTCTGTGTGCGCCTCATTAGTTGGCACTATTCAGGCCTGTAACAAGAGCAGTATTTAATCACACAATCACACTGTTTAATAAAGACGCTAAAGAGCCTCCGACAATGGGATGTTCCTACGCAAATCCGCTATCGTTAATTTGCTAATTGTTTCACCTCTAGGTCCTTCCCCGTTAACGTTTGATGTCAACACGGCGCATCCCAGCATCGCCGTCTCCCCTGACAAGACGCTGGCGGTTGAGAGCGATACCCCAATTCCTCACAAAGCACATCAGAAGCGTTTTCTCCAGAGCGTTAACGTGCTGGCGACGCAAGGGTTCCACACGGGACGGCACTACTGGGAGGTGGAGCTGGGATCCAAACCCAAGTGGGACCTGGGGGTGGCGTCTGAAGCGGTGGACCGACACGCTCGCGTCAAGCTGAGCCCCGAAAACGGCTACTGGACGCTCCGGCTGCGAAACCAGAGCGAATATTTCGCGGGGACGCAGCCGTGGTCACGACTCCACCTCAGCTCCCCCCCGCACAGAGTGGGCGTGTTTCTGGATTGCGACGATAAACGAGTTTCTTTCTACAACGCTGACGATATGAGCCTCATTTATTCGTTTGCCGACGGGCCTCGGGGAAAGGTGTTCCCCTTTTTCAGTCCATGTATTAGCAACAGTCCGAAGCCGCAGCCCATCCACCTGCTTCACCACCCTTCGGCCGCCTTGTCCGGGTAAATGGACTCGGAGCTGCACGTTCACGCGCTGACCAAAGACTTTTCTGACGTACTAATTATAGGTCATCATGTTTTCTTAAGAGATTCTCTGCTGAGTGGAAATGTTCAGGCAGTAATTTGCACGAAAAGGAAGCATTAACTATAACGAGGAAATGAATTTGAGAGAAAAAGAGTTTTTCCATTTTCAAAAACACTTAATGCTACATCACGTCAACTAAGGGCATCAACTTTAGCATTTTAGCAGCATCACATATTTAATCAGTTTATATTTGCACTTATGATCTGACTCTGACTTTCTTCTAAGGATTAAATCACCACATATAAGGAAATCTGTTGAAATCATTTAGATCTTATCTGTCATTGTTTTTTAGCATGTATCATTTTTCTATATCTTTAATAAATGTGTTACTGTTATACAGTATTTAAAGAGGGTTTGTAGTAAAAGAACCACACTGGCACATTAAGTGTAATCAGTTAATAGACTGTAAATGTGCTTCTGATGCCAAAAATAAAGCCAATCACATTGTGAACATCACAAAGCAAAGCGTCTGATTCTTTTTGCAGCTGTGACACAACAGCACATAGACGACCCCACTTCATAAAACCAAGGATGTTATTAACAATCATCAAAGTGAATGGACCAGCTCTGCGCTTGATGAGAGTCCAAAGTCATTTAAAACATGTGACAGTGGAAGACCATGTCGACTCCTGCACCTGGACTGAAGCTCGTGAACACATCAGCCATCGTCAGACATTTAAACGGCACAAACAGGAGAGTTTTTGGTTATCTGCGCAAACACACCAGAGCCGGCGTCCTGTTTCCTCCCGCCAGGTGAAGGGTCAGATAAACACGTGGCCCCCGGGGCCGGCCGCGGCAGGATGCCTCTTCTGCCGCTGCCTTCTCTGCTGCTGACTGGAAAGTGTCACAGTCAACTGCACCCAAATGAGAGTAGAACTTCCTGCTGGCAGCTAATGCAGGTCCGACACTGAAGCAAACACTTTAAAGTCTGGGGTTGTGCTGAGGATTTTTCACCAAACAAAACAACTGGAACAAAGATAATTGAAACATCGATAGTTCTCACACGAAAGCACTCATCAAATTTAATAAGAGGTGCTGGATGATATTATAAGCAAAAGGGTAAATCTTTCAACATTCTGGCTTTTTACACAGTCGCAAATGGAGAAGTAAATGTGAAAGTGTTTGGAGCGATGAGAATGTTCCACAGCCTCGATTCACAACAGCCAAAAACGATCTGTCCAAAGTGGCACACGGGCATGAACTTGACCACGAGTAAAACAGACTGGACCGGTCCACATCCGATGGCCAGCGGCTGTGGGCCGTAATGTGCTTCCTGAGGATGGACCGGATGGAGCTTTGACACTTCAAGGACAGGGCCTTGAGTCAGTGCTGTCTCTGTGGAGCCGGCAGGATCCAAACAGAGCAAGAGCCTATTGTTTACTAAAACTACTGTTACAGTGCTAGTGTTTGCACTATTTACTTATTTATGTAACAGTGGTAACACTTAATTAGCTCAATACTCATTAATCTCCAATCTGAGGGCACCGTGGACCAACTACCAGGGGACCACTTTAATTACAACATTTTATTAGTGCAGCGTTTGCAGATCTTTGAGGGGTGATATAAGAATGTGTGAGGTTTGGTTCTTGCAAAAATAACAGAAAAATCCACTTTTGGGCAGTGGGCCACAGCAGTGCCATTGTTTCTGCCACTGTGGGTAGAACTTTTCACTAACCACCAGAACCATAACAGTGAGAGAAACAGAGCTGATAGTTCCAGTGGTGGAAGGTAACAAAGTAAAAGTAGTAAAGTACTGTACTTAAGTAGGATTTTTAGGTATCTGTACTTTACTTAAGTACATTTTACAGTGGATACTTTTACTTTTACTTCACTACATTTGAGAGCAGTATCTGTACTTTCTACTCCACTACATTTTTTTAACAGGACTGAAGTAAAAAGTACTTTTCATATGATTTGAGGGGTTATTTTGACCATGTTCATGGAAACATCCTGACTAACGTTTTCGAGTTCAAGCATTTTTTTAATCAATACTTTTACTTTTTACTCTTAAAGTACATTTTTAAACTAATACTTTTACTTAAGTGGATTTTTTCATGTGATACTTTAACCTTTACTTAAGTAACTTTTTACTCTGTATCTGTGCAAAACAACTAAACTGAGTACTTCATCCACCACTGAATAATTCTCTTTTAAGTCAAATTAACTTTTATTTCACTAGTAAAAGTGGGACTTTCACCTCTAGAAATCTTTTGCTTGAAGTCTTTTGTTGGTAAAATGGGGCTTTAAAGAGATTCTGTCTTGAACTAAAGTGAAAAATGTACCTGTTTCAGAAGGTGACTGTTTTAGCTTTGTTCTTTTCAATTTCATAAGAGAACAGCTCGGTTACAGCCTGCTGGCCTTTCACACTTTGAGCTTTCCTGAAGATGAGCGAGGGCTGGCAGACATCATCTTTGGGATTAACTCCACTCGGACAATATGTAAGAACACACTGGTTTGACCCTGTACAGAACCAAACACAAGTGTGAACAACTCTCCAGACTCTCCAGACTGTCCAGACTGTCCAGACTGTCCAGACTGTCCAGACTGTCCAGACTGTCCAGACTGTCCAGACTGTCCAGACTGTCCAGACTGTCCAGACTGTCCAGACTGTCCAGACTGTCCAGACTGTCCAGACTGTCCAGACTGTCCAGACTGTCCAGACTGTCCAGACTGTCCAGACTGTCCAGACTGTCCAGACTGTCCAGCCTGCCCAGCCTGCCCAACCCCCCCAAACTCTCCAGACTCTCCAGACTCTCCAGACTCTCCAGACTCTCCAGACTCCAACTAGTGGCATGATGTTTATGAACGGTTCCTTTACGTGAACGGTTGGAACCAAATAGAATTCTCATATAAATAAATAGTAAAAGAGCCAGTCTTTTGAACGGATCTTTGAAGAGAATGAAGGAGCCGAAAGTCCCATCACTAACTCCAGCTCTTCAGACTCCAGGTCTTCAGGCTCCGGCTCTCTAAACTCCAGCTCTCCAAACTCCGGCTCTCCAGACTCCAGCTCTCCAGACTCCAGCTCTTCAGACTCCAGCTCTCCAAACAACAGCTCTCCAGACTCCGGCTCTCCAAACAACAGCTCTCCAGATTCCGGCTCTCCAGATTCCGGCTCTCCAGACTCCAGCTCTCCAGACTCCAGCTCTCCAGACTCCAGCTCTTCAGACTCCAGCTCTTCAGACTCCAGCTCTTCAGACTCCAGCTCTTCAGACTCCAGCTCTTCAGACTCCAGCTCTTCAGACTCCAGCTCTTCAGACTCCAGCTCTTCAGACTCCAGCTCTTCAGACTCCAGCTCTTCAGACTCCAGCTCTTCAGACTCCAGCTCTTCAGACTCCAGCTCTTCAGACTCCAGCTCTTCAGACTCCAGCTCTTCAGACTCCAGCTCAGACTCAGTCGTTGCGGTGCTAAAACAGCTCCTTTGTGCTCTGAATCAACAAGCCGTTAGCTGATAAACTGAAGGGAGCACATTGATTAGAAACGCTTTCACAAATTAAACAAATGTTCTTATCTTGCAAAAACAGTGGCCATATGGGAACTAATCACCATCATCTTGGGCTTTAACAGGTACAAATGCAAAATGTAATTAAAGTCATAAAAAGCTTTTCAACAACATAATGAATAAACCAAAATGAAAAACAAAACATCGGTCTACGCATAAGCCTCTAATCATTTCATTATAATTTCCAAATAGACACCTGCCTCAGTACTTCATTATGGACTTAAACTAAAGAGTGAAAAATACGTCATATGGGCCTCAGAAAGAACATTTTGTAGATGAATTTATGCCACATCCAACAATAAACTACATGTCAAAGGTCCTATGTTACACAAAATCATGTTCTAATGTTGTTACCTCCTCAAAAACAGACCTGGAGTTGTGTTTTGTTTCATTCACACATGTTCGAGTAACACTTTATTATTAGTCTGTCTGCATCTCCAAAGCTCAAAATGCTCTGTTCCACCTTGTGATGTCATGAAGTGGTAGTTGCAAGTTAACAACCTTGTGATGTCATGAAGTGGTAGTTGTCAAGTTAACAGCTCCTTTTACCTTTAGTTCAGTAAAGATTGACAATTCAAGGGCAGAAATGATCCAAATGATTTTAGCGAAGGTGTGTGGAGTTTAAAAACACAGCGGAGCACTTCCTGTATCGCCACGTGACATCACAAGGTGGAACAGAGTTTTTTTTGTTTGAGAGGAGAACTCAAAATATGCAGGGTTTGTGCGTTAAACGTGTGTAAATGAAACAAAACACGACTCCAGGTCTGTTTGTGACGAGGAAACAACATTAGAACAGATCAGAAAATAGCCTAATATAAAATAACGCGCATTGCAGTAGCCCCGGTGTTTGTGTGCGCGCGTTTATTCTAATCAAATTCTTATTTTACTTCTCTAGACTCATTAAATCCAGATGAAATGTGGATTCAACTTCCCGCGTGGCTCCTACAGGCCCCACCGCAGATCCGCTCCTGCTCGTGTATCAAAGTTTCGCTCATTGATAAAAAGTGGGCTAAGACTTGTCCAAAGTGTGGAAGAATCCCCCATTCACTCACTCCTCTCCTCTCCTCGCGCGTTTTATGGACGGTCCGGTGGGTGTGCAGCAGCCCGCGCGTGCACGAGAGCGCTCGAGTTACCAGCTGAGGAAAGGGAAATCATTGTAAATCCCATTCAGGCCGCACGCATCCTTTGGACAAACGGAAAAAGACGCGTGTGCGGGAGAGTCCTTTCCTCTGGCTCTGCGCTGGGAGCCGATCCGCCGGACACTTTTTATTCAGGCATCAAGCGAGCACCACCTGAGTCTGACCTTTCCGACGCGCGCCCGCCAGAACCGCGCAGGAGCTTTTTTTTTTTAATGCAAAGATAAAACTTGTTATTTCTGCGCAACACTGGACCGGAGAAGTGGAGATGAAGACAGAACTGGCGCTTTTCTGTCGGACTTGGATGGGACTCGCGTGCGCATCAGGTGAGCGAAGTTTGGCACGAGAACAACAGTGATCACTGTAACGCACAAAACCAGTTTTTTACTACAAAACTGGTGAGGTTTGAATTATTTATGTTAAAACTGTCATGTGGAATTTCATCACTCTGACATTTTAAAGCTAATTTTCAAGTTTAATTGTTCTAAAGTTGGCCCTTGCTAATTAACTTACTCTCTTGTTAAACTTGTTGCATTATAACTGGGTGTTTTATGAGAAACTGTGAGGTATTTTTTGTATTTTTTTTCCCCCTTCAGACTGAAAGAAGGTAACTAATTGCTGATGAAGTGAGCTGTGAGAGTTGGTGCTGATACTTGCAGAAGTATGCAGGCTACATCATAGTGGGAGTCCGGCTTAAAGGGTCATACCAGTGTAAATCTCTTAAAGGGAGTGTCTTTAACTTATCTTGCAATGTAAATCATAGGCTGGAAAATAAACCCATGGCGTGATTAACTAGAGTGGGCTCGGGAATGATTGCTGATTGATTGTAGCTGCACCGTAGGCTCCTGTGGGTTTATCCAGAGACAAGGGAGCGTCTGCATTTGTGAGCGTTGCAGAACAGCTGTTTATAAGGAACGGGGCATATTTTCGTGATGGGCCTTTGCCATATGGCTGGTCACATCAGAACTCCAGCCTCGATACATGGCTTGAGTTTCATAAATATGAGCTGTAACGACTGGCCCCCATTAAGATGCGTAAACAAAAGTCAAATGCTGCTTTAGCCTAACGCTGAGTCTGTTTTATATTCAGCTGTTTTAATGGCTAATAGCTGTACGGTTATTGACGCGTGATATCTGATAGCGCTTTCTATCGAGATTACAATGAGTTTTTTTGCTCTTTTAAAAACTTTCACGGTTTGTTTTGCTTGGCTTCGGCGCAGGTCAGGACGCTTTGGGTTATCGCGCTGACTTTGGCCGGTCCAGTCCTGACATTCTTGGTTAGGAGCTGGTTAAGTCTCGCTTCACTCAATTTGAATGATTCAATTATTTGTTCTGTTATTATAAAATGGATCGATTGCGGGTAGATGCACTTTTGGCACAGAAATGACACGTTAAGAGATGGGAAAATGGGAGGTTTTCATTTCAGAAACTGTATTAATTTGGGGGTAGAGCTTTAATATTTCTTAATGATGCTAAAAACGCTATTTGAAAATCTCTACCAACTTCATGTAAAGACATCATCAGAGTATATAACATTTTGAACTTACCCTGTGCGTTCATAATCTTTCAAACGTCAACGTCAAACATACAATCTTTGTCTTTATTTATACGTGGGAACCCAATGAGAACATTTAGACGCTCTTTTTCATGGGCGCCCTGTTTAAAATACAATAAAAGCAGAAAAACAAACAAAATAAACAAGTATACAAGTCCATTTAAAACAGAAGCAGGTGTGTGGATAAAAATGTGTTTCCAAAAATTGCGATTGTGTCACCAACAGATCCAGTTTTGCTGCAGTTTTGTGTTAAGAGACAGGAAGATAGGAGTTTTTTGTATTACTTAGAGGTAGGTAGAGCTTCCACATTAATGCTAATAATGCTAAAAATGCTATTCGAAAATCTCCACAGACGTCATCAAAGTATGTAACATTTCAAACTTCCCCTGCGTGTTCATAATCTTTCAAACGTCGACGTTAAATACATAACCTCAGCTCTAATCAGTGCGTATATCAAGTGTTGCATAGTCATTTTCCCGTCATTCACGCTGACGGGACCTGGGACTGTAACCCACTTTTAAAACCCAAACGCTTGACTTTGTCCAGAGCCCTTATATTAATACATGTTTATATCTTCAAATATTGGGAGCAGATGCGTCGTTACACACAGAAACTATGGCTCGACGTGTTTTCCGCAGTCGTTCCCGTCGCGTTCAGCTCCGAGTGTTTGCTGACATTAATATGCGGCTTGGAACTCCTGCCTCATTACAAAACCGTCTTAAGTCTCCTTCTACATTGGAGGAGCTGATTGAAAGCTATTGGTGATGTCGTCGCTAGCAGTGCACTCATTATGGCAATCAAAAACTGCACATGAAGGCTGCTGTGTTTCTCTTAAAGCCGTAGCGACATCGGTTTGGGTCGTTACTGCTATTTTAGGCAGCCGGCTCCGTCGGATCATCTCAGAAATCAGACAAAACTTGGATTATTTTTGTAGTGGTGCTTTGGAAGTTGTTTTTAGCCCACAACAGCTCAGGAGACGACCTCTTAGGACAAGACCCAGCATCTGCCCTTAAATATCTTGGAGAATAGCGTTCGTTGTGGGGAGGCCTCCGCGGCGAGTTGTCCAAATAAATATCGTTCTTTTTGCTTCACTCATTACCAGTCAGAAGTGCCCTCTCGCTCTCTCAAGCCAACCTCAAATATCACTACTGCTGACTGATACGCTCTTTCAACGCCAGGAATCCACGCCGCGTGCCAAGTATGTGTCCGGATTGGTGCTGGGTGCGGACAAGAGCCATCTGTGGTATTTTTGTTTTCATATTTCGGACTCCTGTGCCCAGTATTAAGAGCCCAGCTACTACCACTAACAGCGACGGGGCTTTCGGCTCTTTTACGGGATCCGAATCTTTTGGATCCGGTCCTGTCAAAGAGCCGTTCAAAAGACTGGCTCTTTCAGTGTTTATTTATATGACAAGAGCCAGTGTGAGAACTCATTTTATCTTCAAACTAATCACAGAGAAACAAAGGCTCAGATGTGTTTAAAATGGTTCAAACTGAGAGTGGGAGTGAGTTTACCCTTAGGAATTATTCAGAATCTAAACAAAACCTTGCACTACAATAATAATAATTAAAAACTAACTTTTATTATGATGTTAAATATGTTTTTTGTGCACAAAGCTGTAAGTCGTGTCGCCTGTTCTGCTTTTCTGCTGATTCTTGCGTCGGTTCGGGGTTAATCAGTGTGAAAACGCAGACAAATTAGAAAGAAAAAGATTCGGCTCTTTTACAAAATGAGATCCAGTTCCGCCCGTTCGCGTTAAGGAGCCGTTCAAAAGAGCCGACTCACTCGCGAAAGTCACGTCACTAGTTTGTACAGCTGTAATCCCCTGCACAGGTCCCTGTATCACTGTAAGGATGAGCGATTAGCGTAGCTTAAGCCACACTGCCCTTGTGCCCTTTGTGAGCCGTCCCCGGGGGGCTGGGGGTCCCTTGGGGGGGGTAAACTGGGGGTCCCCGCTGTGTAAATTAAATGTTCAGACCCAGCAGACACACTTGCGGTTAAGCCCAGCGCATTTCTCTCTCTCCCAAATAACGTTTGAGGTGTTCGGGTCTGAGACTGAGAGGATTTGAGTTTCTTCACACCTGTCTGACCTTTCTGCTTCATGACCTGATAATAAGAGTTCTGTGTTTAAGGCTGGAGCCTGGAGCGCTGGAATCTCCAGTTTGTCAGAGATAACATGCACTGGTTAATTGGGGACTTTGACCTCGTGCTGTCACCATAGTAACATTTCAAACTAGATTTCAATACTAAGAATAAAATAATATAGTTCCTTTAAAGGGCCGATATTACGCTGTTTTCTGATTTATGTTATAATGATGTTTCCTCGTCACAAACAGACCTGGAGTTGTGTTTTGTTTCATTCTCACACGTTTAACTTCTCCCAAACTGAAAACACTCTGTTCCACCTTGTGACGTCATCATGTGGTAATACAGGAAGTGCTCCACTGTGTTTTTAAACCCCACACACCTTCACTAGAATCATTTGGATCATTTCTGCTCTTGAATTGCCAATCTCTACTGAAATGAAGGTAAAAGGAGCTGTTAACTTGAAAACTACCACTTCATGACATCACAAGGTGGAACAGAGCATTTTAAGCTTTGGAGATGTGGCCAGACTAATAATAAAGTGTTACTCAAACATGTGTGAATGAAACAAAACACAACTCCAGGTGTGTTTTTGAGGAGTAAACACCGTTAGAACATGGATTAATGTTGACCTGACCTTTAATATTACCATGTGGCCTTATAATGGTTCTGATGTAGCTCAAGACAATTCTAAAACTAACCAGGAAAGGTTAAATTTTATCCTAATTTAAGTTATTTTTAAAGTGCCAATACTTTTTCAAATGAGTACATGAGTTTCGATACTAGTTTTACTCAGTATCAGTATCTGTGTATGGCAGATTTTTTGATAACCCAACTTTAGAAAGGATTAATAATAAAGTAATAGAAACTGTAAAACAGAGCAAAAGCATCACCTCACATGGACCTCGCTTTAATATAAATTAATAGGAAGAGGGTCTAATTCTGGGCCCCTAAGACTCTGGGGCCCGGGACAACAGACCCCTTTGTCCCCCCCCGTCGACTCCCCTGGCTGAAGGTAATATTGGATTGTCCTTGTAGAGAAAGTTAGACCCATCCTTCAGTGGGACTTGGGTAATCTGTCAGGAGCAGTGGGCCCTTGACTGAAACTATCAAACAAAAAACTAAAAAAGAAAAAAAAAAACCCTCTTGTTTCCTGTTTCATCTTTGATTTAAAGTTGCTATATTATGCTAAAGTGACTAATGTGAGTTTTAGACCATGTTCTAATGTTCCCTCCTCAAAAACACACCTGGAGTTGTGTTTTGTTTCATTCACA
>JACM01051577.1:0-34176 GCA_000787095.1 Periophthalmodon schlosseri | reverse complement strand
ATCAGTAAAAGCAGTATTTGATTTGAATGTGTCTTTCTCCTATCATGGGGACACAGATAGATCATGTTTATGGAATTTGAAGACCAAAATCTTATGGTTCCTTTATTTATCAGACAAGTAAATGACCCACAGAGAAGCAGAAATATCACTTTATATTCTTATTTGTATTTTTCACTGTTTGTAGCATGTTTTATTATTAGCAATACAGTCAATATTAAAATTTAGCATATCTTCAAAACAACATTCATGATATTGTCAATATTTCAATCATCTTCCCCCCTCTATGTGCAGCTACTGTATATTCTGTTGGTTAGCTTTGGCTGTCTTTTGAATAGTTGACCGCAGTTTCTATGTGCTCCCTTCTCTTTCATAATGGACCCTTTGTGCAGGCTTCACTAACAGGCTGTTAGTAACAGCTTTACAGTAAGCGTTCAGTTTCCATATGCAAATTCTCCATTTTGTAGAAATTGTAAAATAAACCATGCCACTTAAAGAACTTCAATCCTACAGACTAAAGTATAAGGGTCGCACTGAAAAAAATAAATTATGTGGGCGCT
The DNA here is from genome assembly GCA_000787095.1 of Periophthalmodon schlosseri. Lineage (NCBI taxonomy): Eukaryota > Metazoa > Chordata > Actinopteri > Gobiiformes > Gobiidae > Periophthalmodon > Periophthalmodon schlosseri. The sequence goes on along the minus strand of JACM01051577.1, from coordinate 33,619 downwards.
ACAAGAATAAAGTCACAACATTTCGACATTAAAGTCGTAATTTAATGAAAATAGAGAGAATAAAGTCGTAATATTTTGAGATTAAAGTTGTAGCAAAAAAAAAAAACAACGTAATTTTACCAAAAATAAAGTTGACATTTAATGATTTAGGGCTTAACGCCGAATCAAAGCGAACGCAGACTGCAAAAGACTGGCGCTTGGCCATGTTAGCCCCGAAATAGAAAATTGGAAACTGGATAAAATTTTACTTTGCCTACAACGTTATTCTTGTAAAACTGAAAAAACTTTTTCTGGCTTCGACTTTATTCTTGTAAAATTGCGACTTTAAGGTAGACATGTTACGACTTTATTCTCGCAGCGCCCGTATAATTTATTTTTTTAATGTGACCCTTATACTTCGTGGAAGATTTTATCTGACATTTTGTCAAAATGTTGTTATTCATATATTCTTCTTCCTGGGTGTCAACTGTACACTATATGAAAATCTTACGGGGTTTGGTGCTTATTTGAGGATTTCATGAGCATGAACAGATACAATGATGATTCGCTTGGTGTTATTAAATATGTTTAAGATGCTAAAATCTTCGCCGGGATTGTCGGCGAGAGCAGACTACTGCAGGGGAGGGGAGGAGAAAAATGCCGTGTCCCAATACGATGGTTGCACACTTCGTCGAAGGGCACTTACGTCACTTCCGGCGCGACAAGGCCTGTCCCATTTCATGCACCCCACGAATGTGGCCGACAAATGTGCCCTGGTTTCCATGGAGATCGGCTGTGAACGAAGGCTGTGCCCGTGTACCCTTCGAACGGTGCATTTGGCGAATTGGGACACAGCCGAAGCGTGCATCCGAGCAGACTTCGCGCACTTCTGTATCCCATCATGCATAGCGCGTGAGTTCTTCTACGAGAGAAACAAGATGTATTTTCTTAAAGTTATGTAATACTAGCTACAATTGGGAAGAAATCACCTATAACGTTATATTTGCCTATTGATATTCAAAGGGACAGATTAATTCCTTCATTCAATCTACACAATAAACGCCTGCGACTTTGACTACCTTGACTCCTCTTCAATTAAATAATAAATAATTAAAAGTAAAACTGTAATTATTTCGGAGTCCATTTTAAACGTTTAGCTCATTAGTCAGCAGCCGTATAGCTCATTAGCCATCGGCCGTATAGCTTATTAGTCAGCAGCTGTCACGGTTGCTAGGCGACGTAAATTAAGCGACGTAACGTAAGCGCACAGACAGCGGTTGACGTAGGCTCCGTGGCGTAGGCCTGTCCCATTTCGGCACGGCCTTTCCGGTCAACAGAGGCTACTCGGAGGAGCACCTTTCGTCGGCCGGGTCCTTCGAACGGTACTTCGAAGTGTGCAACCGTTGACCGTTGGGATACGGCAAAAGACTGAAATCAGCGTGGACACGTCATGAGCCCGAGAACTGCCAGGCGGAGCCCCGGTGACAGGAATCATGGTGAAGATGTTTGGATATTGGATATTCGACATATTCAACATATGAACCAGAAGCATAGGCACGCGGCTTGAGTTCGCTCGAGGTGTTGGCAAATGTTTCGGGTGATATTTAGGGAACGTGAACAAATTGCGTACTAGGACAAATTCAGCTAATTAAAAAGTAAATACATGAAAATAAACAAAAACCAAAAAAAACCAACAACAACAAAAAACCCAGAAATAATCAAATAAATTAAAACAAGACAAGCTATTTATATGTAATATAAAATATATGTTTATGAATAATAATATGTATAGTCTAGATAAACCATTTTTCTTCAATAGCTTTTAGGTTTTGAGAACCACTGACTCCAAACTAATGCACAATAATTGTACATGATGAAGAGGATCGGGTCTCATGTTTATTTGAAGCGTTCCACTGAATAAAACTACATTAAACTTTGTGAATGCATTCTCCTGTTTCTCCCACACACCACAGACTGTTATGCACATCACCAGCGCAGAGAATATAGAGCTCACAATAAAGTTTACACGCTTAGGCTTTGATCTGTGGTGAAAACAACTTTTAGCTCATCAAGATTATATACTCTAATAATCATACTGTCTTTATCATACAGCACCATGGGCCTTTCTGTCTGATTTTACACATCTGTGATGATATAAACGTAGATAGATGAGAGATGAAGAAAGAGGAGGGAGGGATGCTCCTGAATGGCAGGGCGTCACATTTCATCAAAACATATCAGACCCAATTAGCTGTCAGTCAGATGTCAGCGGACGTGTTTGACAGCACTGCATTTCCCATCATACATTTAGTCTTTGCAGTTCATAAAGACAGTTGAAGGGAGCTGCAGTTGCTTGTTTCGCCTACACCCGCCTGCAGTCGTGGGTTTAGGCGATGTGATCAGATCTGGACAACTGAGGGATTACACAGATATTAACTGAGATTGTTTAATCAAACAGCAGTGTCTTTTATTTGTATCATGGTCATGGCACATTTATCTGAATTTACTTCAGGCAATGACTTCTTTTCCTGAAAGATTATCAGTTGTTCCGTTCTTGTAGAAACTTTGTGGATCTTTTAAGAAAAGTCTACTCAAAAGTTTCAACTGTGTGCATCCATAAATCTTAGCAAAGCAAAGCTTCTCACAGTTTCATACGTCACTCTATAATACTACACAGCTGATGATATGAAATAGCTGACATTAACTGTCATTAAAAATATTTACCTGTTGGTTAGCGTGTAGATTGAACCTTCTATAAAGGGAACGAATTCTGCATCTAACTTAAGTATTCAAAATGTCATAATTTACAGAATAAACAAAACAAAATATGGCTGACGATGTGTCATCATTACTAATAGATATTTAAATTGTAATAAAATGTTCTCCTGGTGGAGTAAGAATATGAAATAAGATGTAAGGTGTAAAATATTGCTCTACTAGGCTTAAGAAAAAAGGTTACTACTATTCCAATAGAAATAAAAACAAATAAATAAATCCATGCATTCTAGCAGCCTATAAACATTTTTTTTAATGAATAATTCTTCAAAGATATATATTTCTACATATAGGCCTATGCGTACAGTGTACTTGTACAATGTAATACAGTCACATAGTCTCACTGGCACTAGACTATGCAAAAGTATTAGATATAGAACAATATGAAAACAGTGTAGACTGTGGTTTGTGTACAATGCTCAGTCTCTGGCCTGGGGTGGGGGATCTTATGCAGTGTATAGAACTGATAAGTTTATCAGTAAGGCCATGGGAGCTTTTGCTTTTGGCATTAATCCACTCAGCTAAGTGCTGACAGTTAGGCTGCTGCAGCAGGAAGGGTTACGTTTGTAGAGGCTTTTTTAATAAAACCTTATAATTAACCTCACTGAGGACAAATCCACTTGTTACAAGTGTAAAAGTAACGAGTACCAAGAAATGACTATTCTTTTGTATAGGCTATTTGTGTTTGCTTAAATGTGCACTATGTAACTTTTCTGGTGGAGGGTCTTCCATAAGATATTGTTGATTTACCTGGAATATTCTACAGTATGGCTGTGATGCCACCAAACCAAGTTACAGGTCAGATCTATGGAGCTGTGACCCAACTCACACCAAGAATGCTTTTTTAGCAATCAAAACACTTGTAATTGAATAAATGCATGATAGATAAGCCTTATGCACTACTGTAGAACATTGCAGGCAAATCTCTATACCGCAGAGGATACACTAAAGATACACTGACAATCTTGCAGCGTGTGTTGCAATCAGCAGCCCCTTTGTCCTCCAGAGGTTGTAGCTTGATTGCTGATCGGCTGCAGGTGTGTAGTGGGTGGTGCCAGAATCTCCGCCCAGCTCCAGGCACAGACACAGAAGGGAGGGGGGAGACACACAGGGAAAAACTCGAATCCTGACAATTACTAATATATAAATAGCAATTTTAATGCTATTTTTTGGCATGTCCCAGGCTATAACTTTTGAAATGTAGGGTAGATCTACAGTTGATTTTATCTTTAAATTGACAAATATGCAAGTTTTATTTTCTCTGTGCAACAATGTAGGCTAATTCAGTTCATGCAGCCTGGCCGTGATGACACGACACAGATGCGTAAAGGAAGAATAATTACAAGTTCACTCACAAATTTACTGCCTAAATAACTAGAACCAAAAACGCCTTTATTAGGCTACAAAGAAATCCATAGTCTACAGATCTAATATTTCTCTTATAAAAGATAAGTTAATGTTTTAAGCAGTATGGCTGTGATGCCACCAACAGTGTATAATTTTATGGAGGTTGCACATCACCTGCAGTATTCCATGGAAATAGAAAATTCGAACCATACTTCAGAACATTCTCCATGGAAATAAATGCTGTGCCATAAACTGTTGTGCCATAATGTGGCATAGGCCTACTTATAGCTAACGGAACACCATTTCCATGGACACAAGCAGGAGGAGGCCCTCCTCCAAGTAATATAGGCTAAGAGCCAGGTTTGTGTAGATCCGCTCACATTAAGATGTATGTGAGTAGCCAATATCATTTTGAAGTGTACTATTACTTGAGTACAACTTATGGCTTTTGCCCTACCCACCTCTGCATTTTATAATGTAAATGTCAGCCCACTGTAGCCAACTGGAACACAGAAACCAGGAAAAAATGTCTAGAATTTCAAAAATCTTTTGGGGGAAGGCACACAGACCCCCCTTACATGTTTGTCTACTGTTCTTGTCGCTATAGTAGTTGTGACATTCTGGATGTTTTCAGTCCAATGTTGGTCATATAAATACAAATACAAGTGGTCAAGGTGATGAGAGCATAGTCTTAATGTTGTCAAATGTGAACCACCAATAGTTGAGCTAGGGTACATCCACTGCTGGGGGCCCGGAGACAAGGGCCCCCTGAAAGCTAGGACCGCCCCTGCCTATGTGTTCGGGGGCTGACGCCAACAGGACAGTCTGATACCAGCAGGTTCAGTCATACCCACTCACGACTAGAACTTTGTATCCCAATGGAGGTCAACAGTAACCGCCCACCCCCCGGTTCCGGAACTAAATTTTTCATTCATTTTTCCAATAGACTTTCCGGAAAGGCGTTGCTCAGGGTTAATCAGCTATGTGGTAACTAATGACTACAAGACGTCTAATTTTATATAAAATCTGTTTCTGAAACATTATAAATCGCTATGTTATTAGCGGCTAGCCTCCGCGATGCCTTTGAACTCGTAAAATGTGAATTTTTCGAAAAGTGTATTGGAAAAATGAATGGAAAATTTACTTCCGGAACCGGAGCAGGCGGTCACTTGTCTGCTCTGGCTCAATAGCTGTTCTGCTTCGAGTAGACCTATATTGAGTTTAACGTAGACTAAATTACAAAACTAGGCCTACTTCACAGGAAAACTCTGTTCTTATATTAAAATGGAGACTAAATCAGTGACACAATGGCGCCCCCAGGTGGCGAGAACAAAACAGTACAATTACTGCTGAATATTGCATGTGAACAGGATAATATTTGGCACACTCAATGAATTAGACCTACCATCTGGATAAAGTCATGCTGCTATTGGCTTGACTATGGGTTACTGGACAAATATAAAGGACTTCACTTATAACACTGTAAAACAGGTGTCAACACAATCACAAAAAGTGATTTAACGTTGCATTTAACGTTGTATTATGTAACTTTTATGGTGAATGATTTACCACCTGCTTGTCTCTATGACAATATTATTGCTTTGTCTGGAATGTTCCACACTATGGCATTATTACTACTACCAGGCCTAGCAGGTTAGAACTGATGAGAGGCACCCCCAATCATGGTAAGAGTCCATGTTTGTTTTTGTAGATATTTCTGAGCAATAGAAACACCTGTAATTGCATAAACGTTCCAGGCAAAGCAATAAGACCTTCAATGCAGACAAGTGGATGGGAGAACACACATCAGAAGTTACATAGTGCACCTTTAAGACATGTTATTTTTGAGGAAAATTAGTCATTTTTTCCCCTGCTGCTGGAGCAACCTGTTAGGAGCAGTGGGCAACCACAGGTGGGGACTGAGGATTCTCTTAACATGCAGTGAGAGTGTCTGTTATGATCTGATCTTTACAATAAAGAAGTAGACTCATGCAAAAACATAAATATATTTATTTTTTGAAGCATGCCTGAAACTCCAGTGCAGCCAAAAAGAAACTTATCAGTACTGTACGTAAGTGAAAAGGAAACATACACTGTCAAGTTTGTGAGCATCTAGTATGGAACCCAACATCCGAAGCCCAGAGATTCTCCAAGTAAAACTGCCATTCAATTTTCCCATAGACTTTTCGAAAAAGTCAAATATTAAGATTTTAAAGGTACAATGGAGGCTAACTAGTTGTCCTAATATCCAAAATGCAGTGGTTTGAAATATTTTAACACACTGCTAAGTAGCTCCCAGCAAGTTTTCAAACTCTTAATTACTAATTTGATGAAAAGTCTATGGGAAAAATCCATTAGAAATTTACTTGGGGAACCTCAAAGAGGGCGATCACTGTTGAGCTCTATTGGTCCTGGGATAGAAGACACAAAAGATTCAACAAAGTCTCACTGAACCAGCTAAATCGCTTTCACTTTTAGCTTATCAAATTTAGGTGTAAATAAATTCCAGTCTAAAGAGTTACATACAAATATCTTTGCTGTGAATTAAAAAAATAAAAATCACGTAACACAGCGGGTGAGAGGAGCTCACCAAGCTACATTATTAATGGTCACTCCTACTCCTCACGTTGGCTGGTGCGCATCTTGTCAGTGCACACACAGACAAAGCATTTTTGTAAACATAAACTAAACAGGTTGTTGTTTATATTCATTGGCGTAGCATTACTTGAGGCGTGCTGTAGTAATCTGGTAAAGCACCTTCACTGTTTCTTAGCAATGAGCATAGCAACCAGCACTCCAGCTAGCAACCCTACTCCAACTAGCAGCCATTTCTTCAGAGTCTCTCGAGATCTTCTGGCCTCTCCTGCTGCATTCTGCCCAAAAATTTGAGCAAAGCTGGCCTAAAATGCAAAAAAAGTCACAGTTTAAACAAATGATAAATTCCAAAGACTAAAATAAGTCACTTAACCCATTTAAAATGTAACTTTATGTTATTTTTTTATTTTATTTTTTTACAGTTTAAACTGGAGTTTATCTTGTTATTGTTAATTATTTTTCTGAATCACAATGTAACTTTGAAATAAATGCTTAATTTTCTTAACGTAACATTTATTTTTCTTAAATTTATTTATGTATATAAGTGTATGCAAGTAAACTACATGAAAAGTTTCAAATTAATATATGTAAATTTAAGTTGTATTCCCAATCACCTGCAGTGTCTTTCTTCCTTTTTTTCCGCATCATTTTAATTAGCATAAGTGACTGACCAGTGACCATACCATGTGCTTAGTACTGTCCTAACTGTCAGTGAACTTGTGAACTAGGTACTCACCCAGCCTCCCTGGTTTTGAATCCATGCAGTGATATTCTCATCCAGGTAGATAGTCATCCAGTCAGCAATGCGAGGAACCAGATTGCTCATATCCTTCTCCACACACTCCACACTCAAAACCCCTCCAAAAACAAAAAGACCCACAATCCGTCCCCAATTAACCCCATCTTTGAACACCTCGTCCATGACACTTTTAAAGCTGTTATAAGCTGTATCAGGTGTGATGTCGAGCTGAGAGGAAAGGTTGCTGAATGCTTGCGTGAACAACTCTTCAAATTCATCTGCAGAGTCCTTAAGAGCAGTCTTAATAGCCTCTAAGTGATCATCAGGAGGCAGTGAGGCCAGTGTTTGTCTGTTGCCATTCGGGTTTGTTAGCAGACCATTTAGGACATTAGCTGCCTTGTTGCTCTCAGACTGGACCTTAGTGGGGTCTGGCATAAGCAGTGAACTTGGGTACTTTTTCTGCGATAATTTGTAGCTTATGAAGAATTCAACCAGCTCTCGGTTACTGAGAGACATTATTTCCAAACTGTGAATCAACAACACAAAGCCTAGTTGCACGCCATGGTTTGGCCGGTCATTGCACAATGCAATCCATTACACCAGAGAATCATCTGAAAACAAAAAAAGAAAAACACAACATACATTAATACAAAATGCTCATCACATCACATGGGCCCTCATTTATCATTTAATTATAGTCATAAAAAATGTTATATTAGCCTGTTATTACATGTTAGTTATTCATAAACCTATCAAACTAAACAGCTTAAGATGACAATGTATGAAAAGACTAATTAAAGTTGAAGGCTAAATTTAATAACTAAAAGGGTGATTTTTTTTTTCCTTTCCTTTTCTTTTTTTTCAATGATCACTGTTTATGTAAAGTCTGGTAGGCATAAACTGGTAAAACAGCGATACAGACTTAGAATACAGAGGCCAAAATTGACTGGTGAACTATTCAAATGACAAGTCTGCATTATCACCAACATTAACAGCTTCAAACCCGTGCTTAGGAAATGCTAGGCCTACAAGTCAGTGGTGGCATCACTTGTTTGTTGATGTTTTGTTTGATTGTTTGTTTTTTTTAGTATAAGCTGTTTCAGGGCTCAGCCGGTACTAAAATCTAGCCTTGGCGGGGGTCGTAAAACATGACATTGCGTTTATTTATCTGGTTGGACATTGCTTTAAATGTGTTAACAGCAAAGAATCGACACCCTCGGAATTCCGCTAAATTCTAGCGATTACTGTTATGCTTAACTATTTCCACACACACACGATTTGTTAAAGTACGTTACAACAAAACTGATTGATAGCTAAAATCAGCCATACAGTCGTCGAATTTAGCTACATATGCTAACTAGCGGAGATCTAGTTTAGGAAACACGGCTCAAAACTAAAGTCTTTCCGGAGAGGATCGTGATGCGAGACTATCCGTACGAGTGGTCCTTCTACCTGTTATTCCTTTATATTAGACGTGCAGCTACATCCTTGTTAACCCTCTGTATTTGGCAGTGTAGACACAATACGGACATTTTTGCAGCTGCAGACTCCGTGGCCTGGGCAGTGATGCACGCTGGCGATTGGCCAATTCCGCTACTGTATCAATCGGAAGTTCCACCCTCCCAGCATTCCAAAGTAACACCGGAAATGAAATGATTTTACATTTTGGTCAGTGGTATTAAAAACTTTTTATTTCTTCTGAGTACCCCCCAATTTATTGTATTGTATAGTCAAGTACCACTGACTATGAGTGCAAATTATATATTGAAATAAAAAGATACTCGAGATATATATAAGTTGCGTCACTGACATCATGTAGGTTACTGTATTTCATCTATATAATTTTTAACTGGTAATGTTTAATTTGATCACTTATATGTGCTAGTACCCACATTTAAGAAACAGGGCCCACAGTGGCATGTATGATTTGAGTGTGTAAAGCAGCTTTAACGTATACACAATGCATTACTGTGACCACCTCATTTTCCAATGTGGTATTTAGGTGTTTATCATGCATCATGCATGATAAACTTCCTTTGAGGGGGAAAAGTTTATTTGTGATCAACTTTACACAGACCTACAATTTAAGATATATAAAATAATTTCAACGAGTAAGGGATTGACATAATTAACCGCTTATTATTAAACAAGCTTTATTAAATGTGTACATATTCTTTATCCATAAATGTAAAAAGCACAATAACAGGTCATTGTGAAAAAAAAGGACTAACGCTTTAACAGCTAACAAAATTATATGTACAGCAATGAAAGCATTTGAAGTTAAAATGAACAGCATAGACTGTCAAAATGTGTAGTCCTCAAAATGTCAGGAACAAACAATTTGCTTTTGTAAATTTAATTTAAATGTGTCCATTTGCTGCATTCTTCTAAGAATGTTGTGATTTACAGTGCTATCCTTTCTGGAAGAGACTCCTTTACACTCTTGACTGTCGTGTGTTACTGACTGTTTACTTCCCATCTATAATGACAGGATTGTCTTCACCCTTAACATGTCTCAGTATTCTGTGCCTCATTTTGCACCATTTTATTAGTACTCTCTATCCCAACCGTTGTTGCAGTCACACATGCATATTCAGCTGTGTTCTCTTGCTTTAAAAAAATGGCCTCACTTTGGGTCTCCTTAGTGGACACAGATATCTCATCTGGAAGTTTTTCCACTCCATCTGTGGTCTCTTGTTCATACAGGTTTGTCTCATTTTGGGTCTCATGTTCAGTTTCCATTGAGTCAGTAGAATTTGTTTGATTGCATTCTGTTTTGGACATTTTTACTGGTGTATCATTAGGTTCGAGACTTCCTGGTTCAGTTGGTTTATTGTCCATCTCTGTCTCACTGTCCGAGTCAGAGTCAATCGATATTGTCTCCATGCATGCATCAGGTTTTAAGGTACAGTTACTTTGACCTGGATTGGGAGGACGAGATTTGAATCCTTTCTGTACTGTAGTTGTCTCAGGGCCACGGTTTTCAAAAATCATGTCATGCTTTACATTATTTAGAGCATTCATGTCAAAGCCCAACAACACAGATACCTTTGTATTTTTGCAATGTTTTTCACATGTCTTTTGTTTCACTGCAAAGTGGCTGGCTATGTCAGCTTTCCACAGCCACAGTTTAGCTGAAAGTTTCTCTTTTTCCTGAGCAGAGACATAGGGACGGCGATTAAAATAGGCAGTCAGGAACTCTTTTCTGGCTTCATATGTCTTGTGCTCAAAACTGGAAGGATCCAGGACCAGGTCAACACTTTCTCCTTGATTTCCACTTGTGGCCAAGTCCTTGCCTAGATTCATCCTCTTGGGGTTAGATGTGCCTTGCATTGGAAGTTGACGTTTAAGTAATCCTGCCCCAGATGTACCCAGATTCAAAGGAGATTTTAGGGCAAGGGCAGCCTGGCTTCTCCCCACAGCCCGGCACTGCACAAGATGAAGTGTAATAGTAGAGGCCACCATGTTACTTGTGTATACTCCCAAGCAATGAATACACTTGTATGTCAACTTTTTTTCAACTGGATGCATTGTTTGAAGCACTTGGTGGCGCTGCCTTAAATGCAGAGATAAAGCATCAGATATTGGACCTTTGAGAATAGTAAAACACAGTGGACACAGAGTCTTTCCCATTTCAAGTTTCCTGGACATGGATGGGAGCGCGTTTTTGGTCAGTGCCTGTCCTTTATTCTCAAATATGTTTGATGTTTGTGTCTTTGCCAAGCCTAGACTGTTTAGCAAGGTGTCATCTTGGCCATTGACGGATTCATTTGTATTGAAGGTAAGAACTAGCAGCTGTACATTACTAGACTTATCTTGTTTAAGGGCGAGATCAAAAGTCAAAGGTGAAGCTCCAGGAGGGCCATCAAAAGGAGTTGAATGAGCCACAGTCCCATGCTCGATAAGTTTCTCAACGCTGTGGAAAGCTGAGTGACACTGTGGGCACGTCAATCCATGGATTAACACATGGTTTAACAGTGTATCACTGGGTAAATAGCGGTTGCAAAGCAAACATTTGCTGGTGAAGTTGTGGATTTTCATTATATACTTGGCAAGGGCCCATACTTTCTTTGCCTTATGAGCACTCTCAAAGTGAGCGCTGTAGAGATTTTCAGGAAAGAGCTCATTGCAAACAGTGCATATCTTCCACTTTTGAGTTTGTGCAGTGTTAACTAATGGGACATTATTTTCAGCCAAACTGCCTTTGCTTTGTAGGTTACGTGCTTTAATTGGTGCACTGGAGGAGTAGGTTTTAGAGACATTTGGTTTTAAATAGCCAATCACTGGCTGCACTCCAGCATCACCTGAGAGAGACGAAGCTCTATTTGTGATCACAGGGACCCTCTGTGAAGTTAATGGAGATGCTTGAGGCTTGCTGACCATCATATTAGCATGCCCAACCATGGCAGTTACTTGAGCTCCGATGCGTTCATGGTACTCCACAACATGCTGTACTAGTGCTTCGTAACTGCGCGTGGTGAACTGGCAACGCTTACAAAGAATGGTGTTGCTAACGCCATTTTTAACAGAGGGGTTTGGGGCCATAGCAAGATATGGTGAGACAACATGTTGAAAATGCTCCCTATAGATATGACGCCGGACAACATTATACAATGAATCACGGAATGTGCACTTTTTGCAATAGTACACAGGTTTCTCCACACCATCTGTCTGCCTGGCTCTACCAAGGAAGGAAGAATCTTTCTGTCTCATTCCAGTTTGGTGTGAGGTGGCATACTGGTGGGTTCCAAGAGCATTTGCAGTGCTAGGTTGTGGTAACCTGGACTGGTGAAATATTCTTATATGGATCTCCATAGTCTTCCTGCTTGCAGTGAAGGTGCAGTAAGGACAGTTAAGGAGTATTCTATCAAATATTTTTCTGTGTACATTGCGAAAATGATTCTTGTAGCCTGAGTAGTACTTGGAGGAGAACGAACACTCAGTGCAGCAAAATGGTTTTGACCTGTATACCTGTAATATAGACAATATTAATGTTATTTTTAAAGAACCATCAAGTAATGTAACAATATACAGGAAAAAACACAACCTGTGTTTTAGAGTATGAGGGATCCCACGCACAAAGATCCAGACAAAGGGTGCCCTGTACAAACTGCTCATCTGGACAAAAATCCTTAAAATCCTGTTGAAAGCATATACACCTGATTTAAGTTTTTTTTTTTTCTCCAAAACTCCCAAATATATATTTCTTGTTATATTACACTCACCTCTACGGCCTCTTTACAAAGCTCAAGACCAATATCTCCAAGGGATTTTTTCACCTGTTTCCTTGCCCTCCGGATCCTGGCGAGGTTATTTACTGGTAGTTGATACATATTTCCTATAGAACAGAAAAAGCTTCAGGAATTACATCTCAACAATACCAGGTCTCTTTGGTATTTGATGGGTAATGAGGTCATGGTTGTGTGGGTCATTAGCAGAGTTGTACTTCTTCACATCCTCAATTTTAAATGATTAAATGTAACGTTATTATCATTCGATGGACAGGGTGTGCTTGGTTAGCTTTCCAGATTAGCAAAGAGCTAACATTCCAGACCGTTCTCACATCTCCCATGCTAAACCATAAACCGTGTTCGTAGCAGACTGATAGCAATCATTATAACGTAGAGGTGATCAATAATGCGTATTTACCTGGTTGTGCAGCTGATCTTCACCCTAGATCCCCTTCGAACGACCGACTAACAAAGGAGGTATCCGTGCTGGGAGGTGCGGCGATGATCCCAAGCCGGTTCTGATGCTCAGCTAGCATTAGCAAACAAGCTAGTTAGCTGTAACATCAGCGCATGTATCCTTTATCTCACAATCTAAATAAAATGCGAAGTACAGTGATGTCCGAATATTCGTGTTTGCGCAATGCAAACCATTTGTGGTCGGCGAGTTTTCGGAATATTCTCTTGGGCCCCGGACCCACGAGCTCCCGCTATAAGTGCTGAAGACTGGAGCCAATTTTACTTCAAAATGGCGTCGCTTAAAAAAACGGAAGTTGCAGATGTTGAGGACTGGACTGGTATGGAAAAGATTGAGTGTGATGTAGGCTTATGTATGAATGGATTCATGGTTCTATAATAACTTTATTTGTTTATGATGAGGTGTTTGTTCATGAAGAGGAATAACAAGCACATTTTATGGTTTATTATTTTGCTCTCAGACTAGTCAAGTTATTTTCTGTTCTTCCAGTGGCTCCATAACTTCTACTACAACGGTGCGAGTTCCTGTCATCACAAGCTTTGTCACTGTTCTGTAGTCCATGTACAGCACAAACTGTCCATTAACCTGGCACACAAACTGGCGGACCTAAACAAAAGCAATATGAGTTAGGCCTACATAGCCTAACCAGATTCTATAGGCTGAATGATGCCTTATCAGTTAGGCCAGTAATAATTGTATTTTACCTTGATCCCTGCAGCTGCAGCTGGACTTCCTGGGTCCACAGCTTGTACATAGCAAGGAGCAGTGCCTCTGACAACAAAGCCCCAGCCCAGAGCATCTCCGATCACCTGCAATGATGGTGAGAAAGTCTTCATATTAATCACATATGATCTCCGCTGTGGTAAATAATATCAAAGTGGGACTTCAGGGAAAGTGGAACAAAATGATCTAAGCATTTGAACATGTTATTGTCCAGTTATAATCAATTGTAATATTATATACCCAAGCAATAGTTTTATTTTTTTTCTGTGATCATTTTAATGAGTTTATCCCACAGACAGATGTTTTGTTCATAATGATTTGGTTCTGACTTCTTTTTTCTTTCAAATTCACATATTTATCACTGTCCCACTTTTCCAAACATCAATCATTCTACTAACCGTCAACACTTTCTTGATGAATGGTGCACCAGGTGCCATTAACTCCTCACATGTGAAGTTTCGAGACAGCACTAAAGTAATGCAAGGTGTATTTGTTTTAGATACTTTGGGAGTATGCAATGTAAAATTCAGTCAATATTTAAACACTCGTCTTAAACTTAGATCTTGCCTGATTTAGGGTTACACTGGACTGTAGAGATTGAAGACAGTGGGGTGAAAGAAGGAAAATCTGATCGGATGTTAAGGGTGTTCAAGCTGCCTCTGCGACCACTGTTGACTGATTTCAGTTCCTTACGAAGCCCCACTGTAATTGCAAAACAGGTTGCTTATTGTTTTTAACAGTTAAATACAAATAGTACTAGGATAATGTACCAGACTGGAAGCCACTGTGTTCATCATGAAGCGAGTGTTTACAGACAAGAAATGGGCTGTCTTGATGGTGATTTTCTTCTTTAGACAGCACTCCTCCTTCTTCATTGTTTTGCTCAGTGTCATTTAATAGTTCTGATAGCCTGCGACGCCGGCGAAAATTTATGCAGAACTGATAAAGCAGTCCACTGTCGAAAAAATCATGTTTTTTTGACACTAGATGGGTGATGCATAAAAGAAAGCGCAATTTAGAGCAGATTTTTTTTTTTCATCACTTAATGCTTTGAACTGACCAACCACAACTAGTTACCAATGACAGCCAGTCTACTCCCATAGCACAAGCTCAAAGAGGAAATAAGGAGATCTCTCACCATGCTGAATGATGCCATGCTCCTGCAATGCCCGGCAGAGGTCCAGCCCACGACGCCTGCTCTCTGCCTCCCCATTCTGTATGATCCAGTCTATGAACTGACATCCTGGAAATGCTCGCTGATAAGTTACACCATGCTCTTCTCTTAGCTGCAGGATTGAGTTCTTGTCCCCTATCAGCCTGATGAGATGGACACCAAAACACTGATTAGATACATCCCTGCTTTATGGAATAAGTTGTATTTATTAACTAGACTAGTCTGCATAAAACTGTCTTTGTCTTACTTTGGAGGCTCATAGTTTCAGAAACTTTCAGTCTTACTGTTCATACAATTGTTGTCCTCTCATGAAGATTTTCACTTCAGTGTTGAAGGGAAATGTACCATCATCTTTACGGAATCGATAGAGTCGTTTTGCATCTTTAAATATTGAATACTTATCACACACTGTGACAAAAACATGAGAGAAAAATTCTCTGATATGCTCTGATTTAAATGGTTATGATGACTTATACATATACATCAATGCCTAGATTCTGAACTTCCCCCAGTCTGTGCCCTTATTGCAATAACAGTGGAAGTTCACAGTGCACATTTTTAAAACAACCAGGCGCAAGGCTTAAGCGAACACTAAAATGTAATACATATCTGAACATTTATAGACATCTTAACTACACAACCAGCTGACCCCATGGAGGATATTATGTCCTCTGTAGATGACTAATAATAATTGCCTGTGCGATAAACTGTGGCTATATTGTTTGTGTGATTGAGATTTCAGCCAGAACATAATCCACTTGTGTTTTTTGTCCTACCATGGTGCACAATGTCTTGATCCATGAGGTGTTGCATAAGGCACACTGCTGTTGTCCGGTCTGGAGCCTCTTTATGGTTTAACAACCAATCTATTAGCTCCTGTCCCACAAAACAATTGGGGTATGTTCTCAGGTGGTACCGTCGTTCCTTGATCAGCTTCCCATCATGAAGTTTAAGTCTGGACAAAAAAAACTTCAGTCATCAATATGCTTTTAAAAAATATGATTTTGTCTTACCTAAGTTGTTCTCCAGCAATCATAACCTCTGCTTTATGCTGTCTTGCCAAGGTTTTTTTTCTAACGCTACTTGCTCGCTCCATGTTTGTTTTCTAGACTAAATAGTAAGTGGTGCCAACACTGAATTTTTAACCTTTGTTTATACATAACAACCTAATAGCTCAAGTGCCATGTGGGAAGAATGTTGTACATACAAACAAGGACGAGACAGAGAGCATGTTTAATGAAAAGTGCTCTCTCCTTTGCTAATTCACCATTTGATTAATTTGATTGTTCCTGAGACATTGCTGCATCTCTGGGGAATAAAAACAGTCATTATTTTGTTATCCATAGTTTTATTCATTTCCTCACCCTGCCGAAATATGTTGTTTTATCTGTGAGTGTGCAGCAGATGGCAGCATTGCACCAGGCCCGTTGGATCTAATTTGTTCGATAGACTATTTCCATTATAGTGTCATCAGTGCCCTTACAGTTATATCTTTGGTTGGTTGAATAGCTATATGATCCACAATCCTCTGCTGTTTTGTGATGTCAGACATAATTTAAAGTTCTGCTATCCATCAAACCAAGACAATATGATCTGCTAAATCCTAATTTAAATCTGTGATCATACTCAGATTATATAAGAAATGCCACAAAAGTGATGATTTGTTATCCTGCTATCTTCCGAGGATTCCTAATAATTGTATTCATTTTTGTGTGTCTTCAAGGAATACCAAACTTCTGGGTACTACCACTAATTGGACTCTTCCTTTGTGACATACATCTCATTGCCTGTCCTTACTGTCCTTCTGTGTGTTTCCCAGCTTCAAACAATGGCTTTCCGTGCTAACTTTTGGCTGACAGTGGTTTTCAGGCTCTCTATCTTGTCAATGAAGCTTCCCGTGTGTGGTGTTTGCAATGACCAAGAGGGGTCACATCAGGGTAGGAGCTTCCCTTTAACCTCTGATATTGAGTGTGAGGGTGTCATTGTGAACAACTATGAGAGATGTAACTGAGTAGAGGCAGAGGAGCATGGGAAGTTGGTGTGAGATTGTGGAGAACTTGTGTTGTAGATAAGATGAGGTCTGGTGAGAACTTTGTGGATACAAAGTAAATTCTGGATTGTGTTGATTTCTTTCTAGAAACGCTCAACTGCTGAAGTTGTGAGATGAGACGCCTATGCAGCCAGGCTTCACTGTGCATTATGTGCAAATGAACCAGTATCTGTGATTGTTGTGCAACCCAACGGGATTGTTTTGTTTTTAAAACTTGCTAATCTGGACAGCATTTATTAAGTCGATCTGCTGCTGTTTAGTTAAAGCCCCACTGTGTAAGATTGTAGACAAAAGACTAAAATGAAAGCATTTACTAAACAAACTTGAAAAACATGCACCCTACTGTCAGTGGGCTTGTCTCTCCACAGATCTGACTTGTTTCTTGGCATGGTGGATGACAGGTTGCTCCTTGTCTCCATGGAGATGGGATTACTTTGCCTGTATCTTTCGATGCCATAAAACTCAAGTTTGGTTTTAACTTTCCTCTTTGAGTCATACAGGTGGGATACCTGCCACCATAAATCTTATACAGTGCTGCTTTAACTTAAAATGATTTCTACTAGCCTACACTAAATACACATTATTATTTTATCTCTTATTATACTTGAAATTCTTTATTATTGGACTAATAAAAAGTGAAGAAGACCAGTCTGCATTTGAAAGAAACAAAACTGTAGGCTATAGCCTAATAGAGTTAAATGAACGTCTAACCTCGTGTGTGAGAGCATAGCATTGAGGTGGAGGAATATAAAATATATCCAGTGGCAGATAAGGTCAACAGTAAAATCATGGTGTTGAAGATATTATGGGCTTTTATAGGCTTTGGTCAAATGATGATCACGAAGAGCCCGTATAGACACACTCGTCACAGCCTTTATGCAAATACCGCTCGTGTGCCTTCTTATTGGTAAGGATCGCGGAGGTGTAGTCCAAGAGGCGTGACTTCTCCCGCGCTCCTTTATGAGGAAAGTGCGCTCCTCAAGATTAGGCACAGTGCGCTTTTCTGTGTGAGGAGCGTGGCACAACTGTAGCAATTACGCTGTGCACAGAATTACGCACGCACTCTCTCCGCGCGCAAGACTTGCTTTGGACTTATTAAAGAAAGCTTTTTGTGCATGAACTGACCGTGGCCAGTTTTTGAGCACTGACGCTCATCCGGGACTGCACAAGAACTCCATGGATTTTGTCAACGACTTTGACTTGGTGAAGTTTGGCGTTAAGAAGGAGACTATGCAGGGAATGGAGCGAACCTTCGTGGGGCCGTGCAACCAGCTCCAAAGACCAGACTCTGTGTCCTCGACACCCGGTAGCACACCTTGCAACTCCGTCCCTTCATCTCCGAATCTTCAACTGAACGAGCCACGAGGACACGCGAGTGGCGAACAGTTCTGGATGCATAGCAGCGCATACCCACAGCAGATGTATCCGCAGGCATTTGGCTTGACGCCCGAGGACGCTGTAGAGGCACTGATTGGAGCCACGGCACAGCAGGGCCCTCATGCACATCCACAGCAGCCACCATTCCAGCCAGAGTACGAGAGCTACGGTCACATGGGCGAGCCAGTGCACTACCCGGACCTGCAGAGCCACTGCCACGAGCCCTACCTGAAGGACGATCTGCGCAGCGCGTCCCCCCAGTCTCCGGAGCAAGTCCTGGGAGCGCATCATGTCCCGCAGCAGCCACACAGTCGACACGACCGGCGCTCCAACGCAGACATGCACTTCTCCGATGAGCAGCTCGTGTCCATGTCCGTGCGTGAACTTAACCGTTTGCTCCGGGGCCTGAGTAAAGACGAAGTGATGCGGCTCAAACAGAAGCGCAGAACCCTGAAGAACCGCGGCTACGCGCAGTCATGCCGCTACAAACGTGTACAGCAGAAGCATATTCTGGAGCACGAGAAAAGTAGTCTCGTGTCACAAGTGGAGCAGCTCAAGCACGAGCTCAATAGACTAGTCCGCGAGCGGGACGCATACAAACTCAAGTGCGAGAAACTGTCCGGGGCCAACTGCTTCCACGAGACGGGCTCTACAAGTGACAGCCCGTCGTCCCCCGAGTACCTTATGTGAGGCCCGTGGGTTCTGTGACAGACTCTATAGAGTGGACAGAGGACATGCATGCGGGCCATGTGTGCCGGTTTATACAGCCATAGCCAGTGTATTTTGTCTGACAGATACTTGAATCAGAGAATATTCCCTTTAATCTTCAGTTACTGCCCATCAGTGATTCAGCTTTTTTCATTGTTTTGTTGTTTTTCTGTTGCCAAAAAACACTGCTAATACATGGCATTATTTTAAGAAGTTATTTCTGCTGGACAGATGAAGCATTTTATGTGTATTTTTTATCATAATTATAAGAATGTTGTCTTTTTTCCACTTGCTGTGTTTTTAATTTTCTTTAGGATCAATAAACCTGAAGTGACTTTTTCAAAACATGTCTCATCTGCATTTCTATCTCACTGTTGGGATTTGTTAAATGTGGTTTATTCTTTATTTGTCAGGAACCATGTACAAATTCATTAATCTTACAAAAGAAACGATGATCTGTACCAGATTTAGCTGCTCCTTTCCATCTGCAGTCCCTGGACAGGTGCACAGACACAAAAAGTAGGCCTATACATTACCTTGCAATTAGGCTACATTCTTATACTAACTTAGCTCCTTACAGAGGGAAAGGATGGATGCACTTAAGCTAGCTGCTTACAGCATTTGCTTACCCATAAAGCATAGTAGTCCTAATTGACAATACCATTGTGAGCACATGAGCTTGCAGAAAATATTTGAAATAAATGCAAAACAAATTATTAGGGCTAAAGTAGCAAATTTATTGCTTCAAATCCTAATGCCTTTACTTACATGTATTTAATGTGCGGATATGTAATATTTTAAAAGTCATAACCTAAACAATTTCTAGTTTTTAATTTGAACAGGGATTGGGCTTTCTTTCCCCATCTAACCTTTGACCTTGTGGAGTGCTGCTTCCTGTGGGGCCTGCAGCTGAGGCTTGGGGCTGACTGGCATAGGCAGATAAAGTTCTGTGGAAATCAGGCTTTCCCACTCATGTTTTCCTCACTCACATCAACAACATCCAGAGAGGAAGGAGCTCCAGCCGCCGCTCCAGACCCTTTGGACCTTCGCACATGTGGCCTTCTCTAAGCTGCATCCTCAATGTGCAGCAACCTATGCTGTAATAACAATATGCAAGAGTACCATAGTGTTTGTATTTTTTTTGTTTGTTTTTAGCAAAAACACAAGTACACATATGTGCTGAAATATTTGGCCCCATTCCGTTTTTAGTGAATAAATGTCGGTCAAATAACAGTATTCACTGTTCACAGAATTCACAGTGAAAATATGTGCCAAGATAACCTGATTGTGTATAGAATGTAATGTTTTATAATAACCATCTAGACATTGCATGTATGTCTGTTTACACAAGTCTTAAACATGTTTGCAAAAAGTTCCTGAGAAGCGCTTGATCTGTGACAGACAAAACATGTGACAGTCTCAGATCACTTTCTCAACATTCATTTTCCAACTGTGTGGCTGAGCAGGTGGTTTTGTTAATGGCCTTTAGCCCCTCTTTTCATGTGTGACCCCTGACACTCTGACCCCCCCCCTTCCCCCCCAGATGACCATTGGACAGCACTTATATTACAGACAACTGACCAAACGTCCTGCCATATTTTCAATTCAGATGTGTTGTGTTTTGGAACGGCAGTATCTATATTATACATATTGAATACAAGAACATTATTCAAAGTAATATAATTCCAATTTGTTTGCCACAATTT
Source organism: Periophthalmodon schlosseri (assembly GCA_000787095.1). NCBI lineage: Eukaryota > Metazoa > Chordata > Actinopteri > Gobiiformes > Gobiidae > Periophthalmodon > Periophthalmodon schlosseri. Next base: position 12,740 of record JACM01051577.1, on the reverse strand, counting down.
GAGAACCACTAGATATAAGTGCTTTGTTTAAAGGCTGCACTCACTGTTATCAAAATATGAAATACTTGTGTGCAGTACATTATTGAGAAATACTTCTTAATATATTTTTAATCCGCCCAGACAATAGGCACTGAGAATAGTATTTGTAGTATTTTTGTCCTCTGGTCATGCATTTCTTTTCCTTAGCTTTTTTTTATTTGATATGTAAACTTCAATGTTCCCCATAGTTGTACATTTTCATTGTGTGCTTTACTGGCGTACATCACATGTGATCCTACGCAACAGCGGTGAATACAGAGAAGTGCTGTAAAGAGAGCGGTTTGCGGTGGTGTGTCACAGTGTGCAGGGTGCCATTGTAGAAACGATTAGCAAGCTCTTTTCCATCGCATGTGATAGGCTGCTGAGGCTGATGTGGGAGCCTCGCTCTCACCCCCTCCTCCCCCACCAACACCCCAAGCCCACAGCGCCTCAGGCTGCCTACTGAGTCAGCAGGAGGGAAAGGTGTCTGCACGGCTATGGCATCGCAACAAGACAGAAAGTTAAAGAGCAGCCAATCGCTTTACAACAGACATGCTTGCACTTTCTCAAACCGGGCGAGCGAAGAGATGGTAGAGAGGAAAAAGTCACTCTGGGATGATAAGGGAAGGAAGCCTAATTTTATACTCCCCTACAGAATATGCATTAGCCATATGCTTTAAATAGTATTAAATCTCATTTTAAAACTAAAGTCAATACAATTGAGCAATACATAAACAAAATGGTTACAACCCTTTTATAATTGCATGTTACAATATAGAGCTAATTTTAAGTTATGAAGAGGTTTAGGAAAGATGCAACACTATGAAAGTACAGCCAACAAAGTCAGTATAAGGTCTAGGGCCTTGTTTGAGTGCCATCAGTAAGATTAGTTTCAAATATTGTACTGTACTTAGGGAGTAGCTGTAGAAGACCAGGCCCAGGTCTGAGACAGGAGGAATGCCTTTGTGTCAGAGGAATGCTGGAGCCAGGCTGCACACAGTAGCACTAAAGAACACAGACAGGAGAAGTGAGGAGCATCCCTAGCAGTTTTGTGACTGTCCAACAGTGTCCACGGCACACTGTCTAAACTACTACTACTACTACTACTACTACTACTACTACTACTACTACTACTACTACTACTACTAGTACTACTACTACTACCACTACCCATTCTGAGGTTAGATTCACTGATCTCATCCTTTGGCCTGTTAAAAGTTCAGTTCACCAGTGTAGTTATGTTAGGTGATCAATGAGCCATTTCAAATAATGATTAGTAATCTTTCGCTGTTAAATGTGTCTGGGTCAGGCGTTTGACCTCTAATGACAGGACCTTTCCAGCCCAAGCCAGTTCTTAGTTGTTTTGCAACCCTGAAAGCTGATTGGCATTAGTGTGAGCACAGCTTCATGTGAAGCCCAGAGCAGAGATTGGAATGGAGGACAGGATGGACAAGGACCTTCCTCTTTCACTTCCCATATGAGTGCTCAGTCAAGTGACTTGTGAGAGTGTTCCTTGTGTATGTGGCAGGAAAGAGCAGCTTTGACGGCTGTGGTTTCCGTTCAGGATGTCCACTCGTTCTGCACGGTTGTGACACTCTGAATCATGCACTGATCACTCATCTCCATGGACACACAATAAGGAAGATATGTTATAAAAGCTTACTGTATAAAGAACTTGATGTCAGGATTACAACACAATCCTTGCCATCCTTAAAAACTTTGACAAAGTTTCTATATTTAAATTATCAGGTTTACAGCTGTTGTAGTAATATTAAAATGTGTCTCTCTTACTTTTATCTTATAGAAACTAACCTTGTATTTGTGAAGAGCTGGTCACGTTAAAAGTAATTTTGGTACAACCTGACTCTATTGTGAAGTAATCTTTGACTGTTTTTATCACTGCATCATAAAGGCCCACAGTAATTACAGGCAAACTACTGGTAATGAATAAAGTTATCACATGATGGAGTGCTGAGGATCCTGCAAAGTGGATTAATGTGTAGCCTCCGTGGACAATAAAGCAAGTGTTGGCCTCTGATTGGCTGTGGTGCCCACCCTGCACTTCCTGGGACATTGTGGTCAGCATGTTTGTGCATGAGCTCCCAGGGTTCTGATAGGAAGGCCCTCCGATAAAGAGTTTGTCACGTTTCAGTAGACATCAATGAATGTTGTGTGTCAAAGTCCTGTCAAATTAAAGGACCCTGGACTTTGGCTGTGGTGCAGAGGGCTACCACTGGATGTAATAATTATACAGCCTTCTTCCTGCGTGACAGAAACTCTATAAAACACAGGTTGAACCTTTAAAGATGATATAGGCTTCACCTAAGTTAACAACAAACACAACACAAGTGAATGAACTGTGAGACTGATGTGACTAATTGTTTTATAAGCATTGATTTACCAACAGATTATATAAGAGACATTATATTATTATTGCTTAAAAATATATCATATGATATTTGGAAGTAAAAGATAAAATGCTATGGTTATATCCAAACATGTACCACTGTGTAATTTATTCTTCAGAAACCTTTGCAAATGTACACTTTTCTACATACATGCTTCTCAAAGTCCCTGTATCTCCATTACTCATGCACATGAAATTTTTGTGTGTTCTGCAGACTTCTGTGAGGACTATCACTGAATTATTTTTGGAAGGGTTCTATAGTCGAGACAGGAGGTTTGTGTGCTCAACTATCCTAAATGTTGACATTGTGTTTGCACATGGGCACATTGCCTTATCAGTACAGTGATGGTGCTACATTTATTGCGCAGATTTGATTCCCAGGCCGAGTAGAACCTCTGTGGAGTTTGCGTGTTCTTCCTGTGCCTGAGTAATTTTTCTCTGAGTGCTCTGGTTTCCCCCATCCTCTGTAAGAAATAATGGTCAAATAAAAGTTATTTAGCAATGAGTTATTATGCTTCTGAAAGAATACAAACAACTGAACAGTGAATCTGATGACATGTGTTTGTGAGTGGCCTGTGTAGATGTCTGTAGTGACACTGCACTTTTACTTGTCGACTAAAAGGTAAAGTGAAGAGTCTATCCTTTCATTGGCTGCTAGGATTTCCTGTTGTGTTTTATGGGGGTCATGCAGCTGGCAGGCGCCCTCCTGTTTCTGTCCATAACGATGACAGGCATCTATTAGTGCACTGTGGAAACACGAGCCAGAGAGGGGTGAACCGAGGCTCTGCCCCTTCTCTCCCACTTCCTCCCCCGCTGCAGATCCCCATAGTACAGCTTTTTACAGGCCAGGTAATATGGCCCTCAGTTACTATTGGCAAGGACAACCTATCAGAGGTTAGCTCCTGGTGACTTGGAAACAGGTCTGGTCCATAGGGAAGCATCTGAGTCTCTGGGATATCACAAAGTGGTGTCCAGGAAAAGTAGCTGCACACTGGATTTTGGGAAGAAGTGGGGAAATGAGGAAAAGTGTGACTAGAATGTTATTGACATTCTGAGTGTACATTTTGTTCTTTGGATCTTCTATGGAAATTATGTAACATTCACTCTGTTTGTTCTTAATTGATGCATGGAAAAAATGTGAGTGTTTTTGTTTAAATGTGTATGCCTGTGCCATGTCCTATTAGATTTCAACTAAAATTAATTTGGATCATTGATAAAGTCACCAACTCATTACTGTAATTTGTCAACCCAAGCATGTGGCTACTCATCCCACAGTTAGTGGTTTTAGTGGAAGCACTACTGTTAAAAATCTTTCTCACGCAACTATTTCCAATTGACTGATTATAACAGTAATAGCAGGCTGTAAAATACTGGCTTAAATACAGATAATTAATAAGACAGCGTGTGTCTTTACAATGCAGCATCATATTACCACCTCACAGAAACACAAGGTTAAAGCAGTTTATACCTTGCATTTACTGTTACTGTGTAGTTCAACTTTTTGCAGAGAATGAAAAAATTGACCGGTTTACACAATTTTTCAAACATTGCACCTAGATCTCACCTAGCAGGGGGATAAAATAGTTTTGGCGAAAAAGGGGAATTTGAAATGTGACACTACAGTTGTTGTGGCTTGGTACGTTGGCTGCGGGTGGCGCTGACATGAGCATTAATGGTGCTATGGTGTCATGCGTTCTGTTGAAGTCTCACAGCTCTCCTTGGAATTGGGTGTGTTCATCTCCCACTAATGTGTCATCTTTACATCTCTCCAGTGTCTTATTTTGATCTGAAGCATTGTGCTCCACTCAAGCCATATTTTCTTAAAGCTTTTAATAGTAATGTCATATTTGGACTCTTTTTTTGTGTGTTATTGAACTTTGGCAAGTGAGGAACAGGCAACAGTAAACTGGTGGTTTGAGCGTGAAAGAGCCCTGTGATTGGTTAACTATGTATAGAAGGATTCTGTCTATTTAAAGGGGATACAAGTCTTTATGCTGAAGTAACCTCCAACTTGTTTTTGTGTCCTTTTGTGGAACAAATATAGGAAGTACTTTGTTCTGAGATTCAAGAGAACAAAAACAGAAATGTCCAAAGTAACAAAACGGAAACTAAGACAATTTGTAATATAAATCATTTTATAATCTACTGTCTCTATCCATCTATACACATGTTTTCTATTTATACCCGAATCTTCCAATTTATGCCCTAATCAATAGGTTCATAACTCATGAATCGCATGATAAAAGTTCACTGTGAATTTAACCTGCAGTTTCAGTAGTGGAACTGTCAAACCACGTCAACAAACCAGATCATCTTGTTTTCATGTAGAGCACTTGACCCTCTCCTGTCTCTCTATGACGCGTTGTAAGCGGAGTCCTGCAGCTTGTGATGTTGTTTTGCCTACTCTAAGTAAGGGAAAGTGAAGTGTCCAGTAGTAGCACAGGGCCGTGTCCGTCAGCCTGTCAATACTAAGAGACCTATAAACCAACACACCAGCCTCTGCTGTGCATCAGGTGTACAAATTGTTCATCTGCCTCTTTGTTGTTAGCCAGCTCAATACACACATTTTGTTTGCTTATAGACAATAATGTATGTATATGATAACCTCATTAGCATTAAAAAGATAAACTCTAAAAAACATAGAATGGGACATAATATCAGTTTGTCTGACCTGAGCTGAATAATGACCCCTGTACATACATTATTAACATTGCATTACTATTTTGATTCCCTGTTGTATGATATTTATATCCCAACTGCCTGCATTGAAATCAGCTTTTCAAATGTTTTGTTTGCATTAGAGTTCTAATCCATTCATTAAATGTGCTGTACCTGATTTTTACTGTCTTAAAATGTGAGAAACAGATCTAGCCCATTTTAAGTGGTTTGCAATAGTCCAATGTTATTCCTCACTTTTCTTATACATTCAGAGCATCTTAATTATTTAGTGTAATGAGTTTAAAAGTGCTTTTTAAAAATTTTCAGAGCCCAGAGCAGAGTTTGCGTCACGATTACGCTAACAACTAGCATGCTAAGCGTACACTTCCTGATTCTAGGACAATATAACGCCTTATAATTAGATGCAGACAGTACACAGTGGACTTAAGAGTTGTTTATACAATATATATGTACTGGGACAAGACACATTTTGCTCAAATTCATGGAATGAATTTGATACTAAAGGCCCTTTAAGTGATGTCATCCCACTTTTGATCTCAATACTGCTTAGAGTACTTATAAACATCATCCTCTCTTATTCACTATTTACTTTTATACAATACTATACTTAAGTATACTTAATAAATACAAAAATATCTATTAATTTTATTTTGCTCAGGTACTGGCGTTGGAACTGAATATGTAGTCTCGTATTTGGAGTAGGTTTTATAGGCCTTGTCTATAAGCTGTCTCGCTCAGTCACTTTGGTTCTATAAACCAAAACCAAATCAAATCTCAGTTTATCAGAAGATTTTTGTACTATTTAATAGTATTTGTTCAGTTTCACCACCATTTTGCTTAACTCGTCTGCACACATGATGAATATGCTCACAGTAGTCATAACTTTTGAATGCATGAATTCACTTTTTGCCCAGTTCCTCCAACATCAGCGTCATGAGCCCTCTCTCTCAAGTGACAATGTGCTGCACTATGTCCACTTCTAGCCGGTTTTCTGAAGGAGAGGTCAGAAGGTCAGTGCAGTGTGAGTGACAGCAGTAATGGTGACCAGAGCTATATTTAAATCACAGAGCAGAGGAACAGCCTTGAATCATGTGTAGACTCGCATTCGCATCCTCTTTCCACACTAATGACTTCAGCTATACACTGCCTTAAATAAAGCTGACAACCTATTTGACTTATTGGACCAGGCTTATTGAGCAATACATTTTAATTTTAGCAAACTGTGTCAAACTGCTAACTTAATAGAAATTGTCTGAAATAAAGCATGCATATTTTTTGAGCAATGTACTCGTCATCCTATAATGGCACAATATGCATTATGTAATATGAGCAGTGTAAGGTGCTTAAAATGTATGCAAGGCAGATAATCTGGAATGGCATTAGATTTTATAACTTCACATTCCAGATGTAGATAAAATAATACATGTGCATTTAATTTAAGCCAGTCCTGAAAACCTTAATATTTTTTTACTCTTTGCCAACTTAAAATCTCTTCTGTTACCCACATAAGACCATGCAAATATCTTAATAAATGAAATAAACTCACATAAAGTATTTACTCAATGTGACTAATCAACCCTTTTATGATTTCATATGAAATGACAAGATATGTATTCTGTAAAGTACAACTAACTTAAATCATGCTACCCAGAGACCCATATTGCTTTTATCACTGTTATAAATGTGCTGCAGAATCAGCTTTGTGTAGGCCACCTGCACGATTTTGGGGGGAAAAAAGAACCTTATTTGCTATTTTATTGTAATTGTGCTTAGATTTGCAATATATGTTTAAAAAGTTAGAATCTGTATGGAGTGCACATTAGTTACAGTTAACAACTCCAGGAGCAATAACCTATAAGAGGAAACTGAAATATAAACCAATCGATGAATCCTATGTGCTTCAGAAAAGAAAGTTTGTAGAGGTCTAAACTACAGGTACATTTTTTCTATAAAAATTATAATAATTTAAATAATTTATTTAATTTATTCTTCACAGAGAACATTCTGTCATCTATATCATTGCACTCAATTTGACAATTGTGCCAGCCCAAATTGCAATTTTGATTCTATTGTGCATTTTGCAGCCCCAGCTTTGTGGGTATGATGTCTTTCTTTTAAGATGACAATATCCATGCCCTAGTCTAAATAGAATCTTGCCTTTCAAAATGTTGTTTTATTGTACTCCCGCATTCAGCTATAACTTATCATTATCCCTATAAATAAATTATATTGATCCCTGATAAAATGAGCCGCCCTTTAAGACCTTTCTCAATATAGAGTCAAGGAGTTTGGTGGCTTTTGTTGACTGACACATGACTGGACACAAATGTCTTTATATATAATCACATTTTCATTTGAGAAGAAAAATATACATAGGTTATAAAGCAGTCCAGGGCAGTAGTTCAGCAGCAGTGGTCTTTCCCACACACACGTAGTGTTTGAAACCAGAGCAGCTCCTGTTATCAGCCTGTTTACTTGACTCTGGAGGTGCCGCTGTCCTCTGCAAACCTGCTCTTCAGTCACAGCAGCAGACAAACCATTCTTTGAAGATCTAATTCCATGTGTCTGTTTCAGAAGAAACAAAGAGTCAAGTGTTATCTCTAAGTGATTCCTAAATATTGGAGCAGTTGAAGAGTGAGTTAAGGACAGGCGTGTGGCAGCTCCTGTGTGAGAGATATTTTGGAAAGTGGTGGCATTTACGTATGATGTAATTCATTGGGAAGTTTATAGTTCATAAACATTGTATTGAATGTCAAGTTGTGTAGTTCAACAATCAGAATAAATAATACATTATATCATTTTTAAAAATAGTTCCGGGTTCGACTCCAGGGCCGCCCAGGCCTTTCTGTGCAGTTTGTCCTTGTGTCTGGTGGGTTTCCTCTGGTCACTCCAATTTCCCCCATCAGCCCTAAACATGCACAATAGGTAAAATCCATTAGCTATGGTCCTGACCAAACCAAGGTAATTACTTGGAGATGGGTCCCTGACAGGTCGCCTCAGTGGCATTGAGGGTCAAATGTAAAGTGTCCCTTTACCCTAACTAATTTTCCGTATTGTGTCATCCCGTCAATTATGCATTTAGGTAATCTTGTTTTTTGCTACAGTGATCAGCCCATGTAAATATGCCATTAAACCCAATTTTAAAGCCACAAAACAAAGCAAAGCACAAACTGTTAAAAGCCACAGACAATAGCGCAAACTAAAGATACATTCACACCTGCACACACACCATTAAACCGGGACTAAATGCAGAACTAAACCTGGCCTAGACTATGTCTTATTACCATTGCAAATGACTCTTGTCCCTTAGCATTGTCAAGCAAACACCAATAGTTTGATGCCTCAGGGCTGCAATGCCATACACGTACATATCTCCTGTGCCATCTCCCCGTGTACCTGTGTCAGCAGCAGCAGCCTGGGAAGTGGAGGCTTGCGTTGTCCTCAGCTCCAGGGATAGGGGCGGCCAGCTCAGCACCAAACGCTCGGATCATGGGTGTGTATGTGGTGGTTCATTCTCATGGCTGGTGGAAAGGTGGCATTACCTGTCTTCCCACATAAGCGCCTACAGTTCCCCTCATCCCTCACCCCTCCTAACCCCCATACCTCACCCCTCTTCACTTCATCATGGTCTTATCGCGCTCTTCTAAGCCTTTGTTTAAGGATTAGGCGCAGCTACTGAAACCATTGTGAGCTGTAAAAGACTCAGTAGTGACAGTCAAACTATCAAGTCAGATAATCTCCTAAACACACAAAATGAGGACAGCTACTGGTAAAGTGATCCTAACGATGCAGTAATTAAAGTGCATATTGCAGGGGTTAATGTTTTTCTAATTATTACTTTGTTTGGTGTGATTGTACTTGTGGCAAATCTTTATCATAATTTTACAAGTCAGTTTGCAAAGAAAAGTTGAAAAATATATGAAGATCTAAAAAGGAATTCTGTCCAAAATGCTCAAACAATTTATGCAATTAGCAGAATTTTCTGACAGTTTTAACATAATAGTATTTTGTTCATATTATAACTATAGTGCAGCTTGTAATGTAAGCCTCTTAGAGTGTAAAGTAGAGTCTAACCACTCAATTTATTACATAGAAAATTTGCTTGACAATGCTTTGTAATGCTTTTTTGAGCAAAATAAAAAAGCTCTGTACAGCATGTTTATTTATAAAACTGTGGTCAATTACAGTGTTTTTTGGAGAAAATGACACATATATCTGCTTGTTATCCTTTTGGCAAACTCTTATTTCAAATCCACTGAAGATTTTAAATGAAATCATATTATCCTGCTCATCGCCTGCGTACTTGCATACTTACGCACATTCTCCAAATGTTACTTTGGGAGGACTCCCCTAAATCCATGACAGCATCAAAGCGCCCGCTGCCTCCTCTTCACCATCACAAAGAGAGTGTGACCTTGCCTTTGGCCTCCTGGCTGTCTGACAAAGCAATCCCTATGCTCTAGTGCGGTACGGCTGTCCTCTAAATGAAAGTAACTGAGAGGCGAAGGGCAAACAGGCCTATGGAATATCAATGTGCGATGCTCTCAATTAAGATTAAAGCTTTTGAATGGAATCCTATGGAGCTGCCTCTATAAGAAATACTTGACATTTTACCCTTGCTGACTCCAGTTAAAAAAGTGTCCCGCGCTACACCAGTTCCACCATCACCTCCTCCGCCAGCACCCGCTAACTAGCTGCCCCCTCCTCAGCCGACCCCCTCCATTTGCTGAATTCATTGTGTAGATATTGACTTAGGCTACAGTCACACTTCTTCTCAGAAATAAGTGAAATGGATCATCTTACTGCCAGTGGATGATAAGAATACTGAAATATGAAAAAGCGACTGGATCAGCAAAATGACAAACTAAGGGGGGGAATATGAGGCAGCCATGATAAACCCTCTGAGCCAAACTCCCCACAGCTACACAGAAACGAGCAGTGAAGGAGTCTGGAAAAGGCACTGTAAATTTCCATGATGTATACTTAAAATATATGTTAATCAGTGCTGCACAAATCATCACATTTCATTAATTAATTTATTTATTTATTGAACAATTTACACAGTCCTCATTAGGTTTGTCTTGTCTTGGTGCAGTATGTAACTTTCTAGTGAAGGGTCCACCACCTGCTGTTCTCCATGGAGGGCAATGGAATTCATTGTTCCACAGTATGGCATTAAACTTATCTTGCTCCATGGAGACAAGCAGGTGGCGCCACCAGGACAAGTTGCAGGTCAGATATGGAGAGGTGACCTTGTTGTTCACAGTGAGAATGCATATTTTAGCACTAAAAACACCTGTAATTTAATAAAGCTGAGATAAATAAGTTAAATGCTTTACTGTGTAACTTGCCAGGTAACGCAGTAACATTTCAACAAAGACAAGCCCCCAGCAGAAAAGTTACATTGTAAACCTTTAATGTAATTGAACTTACATATCACACATTATCACAAGACATACTGGCTAAATATAAATATACATTATATTCAAGCTTTCTTTGGTTTAATGATTTTACAAAGATAGAAGATATTTACTGGTCAGGATATCGAGCGCTGCATGTGCAAGATTGGGATAGGTTTATGTCAAAGCTAAATGTATAAAAGACTTGGAAAACAGGAGGTCTAACAGCCATATAAGGCACATAAAGTTAAAAAATTGGCTTCAAACATCATTACTGCTGTGTGGTGTGGTAATTGCCTTCTGTATTGTAATGCAGAGGGTACATTAAGACAAATTCATTTTTTAAAGTATTGGTGATTATGTATTACTTTTGTATACTTGGGGTAGTCTGCAGCTAAATGCGATAGGGCACAATTTACTGTGAAGAAGACCCATTTCTGTGTTGATATCTAATATTTAGTTTTTTTGTCCTTCATCAGTAAAAAAAACCTCCAGAAAAGTGAAAATGTGAAAACTTGTTTTAGAAAAATAGTGAAACCAATTCAGCCAGTTGTGTCCACTCACTCACAAGTAAGATCATATATTATCTGCTAGTGTTGTCATGATACTAAAATTTCAAATTCAATTTTGATACTAAGGAATAGACTCAATTCTCAATACCAATCTGATACCATTGATAATAATAAAAAACATTTTTTCTTTAGACAATGGAATGTGAATTTCAACATTAAATAATAGTACTCTTTCTTTAGACAATAGAATGTGATTTTCAACATTAAATAATAGCACTTTCTGTTATATTATCATGTTACTATAAAAATAAACATTACATTACATTAATCATTACATGGACTATCTAATAAAACTTTTCATTCACTGTTTATTTCCGATTGTTTTGTTGATTACCAGACACACCCCCTCAAATGTATGGGATACTATACAAATTGCATCAAGATGTAGGACGTATCTGTATGAAAATGACGCATATAAAAACCTTGGTGTTAACTCCACCCTCAATAAACAGAATTCCACATCACGCTCCAACTCTGCAGTTAACTGAATCAATGCAATTCCACTTGTGCTGATCTTGCAGACCGGAGCCCTTCCCCCAAGCCCCCTTCCTCTCTCACCCCCCACCCCCACCTCCTCTACCTTGCTCTCTGATACATCCACCATGCCGTACGTGCGCAGGTCTGCCCATCCAAACACATTAGCGGCAGAAGCCATCACGCAATCAAGACAAGGCAGTGTATGAGACGTCAGGCCAATTTGTTTCCTTCTCGCGGCTACATCATATTAGCAGGGCGGCTATACCCTTGAGCTAAATCCAAGTTCACACAGAGGCAGTGAGCGGCTGGACAGCACGGCCCGCACTGTCAGCACTTTCCCCACCGCTGCTGACATGTATCCAGTAAACTGCCATGAATTGGAATAAAAAAAATCTTGGGAGTTTCAAATATGGTTCTTTAGATGTGGTCGGTTTGCATAATTTCCAGGTGTACAGTTACAGTATGAGAGAGAGGCTGAGGAAGATCATTTTCAGGACCAAATACAACTTGTCCTCACTATTCTGCTAAATAAATAGGCTTATTTTCAGTGACTTTGTATGCCATTGGGTGTAAATTAAACAAAGTAACTGCATTCTTAACATTTTAAGTGATTATGCAGCATTGTTTCTTAAAAGCCATAATCACATTTAAAATACATACGCTTTCAGGAGGAATAATGGTGTGTCTACATTACACTAGATGTAATGTAGAGGCTCATGGTGGCAATGGTGCTTTAAGACTTTTATTAAAAAGGCCCAATTGGACCAGTGCAAGTGAAATGTTTGTGTCCACTCATGTCAACACAGACTGTTTTAAGAAACATGATGTATAAATTCAAACATTCAAAAATACTTCATACATTCAAAATACTTCTTAAAGTATTTTGAATGTATGAAGCTTTAAAGCTTTAAAATTGCTCTAGTCTGAAAAGTTTTGCAATGAGGAGTTCTTGTATTTGCATGTTTTGTTGGTTAAAATCTGACATAAAATTAACAAGAACATATACAGTTCTTAGGGAAACAAGGCTAAACTTGGGAAAATAATCAACTCATATCTGATATCCATTGCCTCACTGCACTCCTCCACACTGCTATGACATGTTTTTAATAGTCTAATGTGTAAAAGTAAGTGATCCAGTTAATACAACTTTACACAAGTGCAATGTAGATGGAAGTGGGTTCATATTAT
>KN468920.1:150284-165759 GCA_000787095.1 Periophthalmodon schlosseri | reverse complement strand
AATGAAAACTTGTATGTCTTTGCCCTCTTACATGTAAAAACAGATTTTAAGTTAAAAAGCTGCATCCATTGTGGCCACTGCTAATACTTCATACAGTATACTCCCAGTGCATGGAACACCTTAGGCACGCTTGCCCCTGTATAAGCTTGTTGGAACAATGTGGATATAATCAGTCTGGCTGGCCCGCATGTCGGTGTGCGTCTCCACCTCTGCAGCTCACTTTAACGGTACGGACAGCAGCAGCATTCTGATCAGCAGTGGCTCTCAGTGTGGCACGCCCAGACCAAAGGAAGTGACAAGAGCAGTGTTAAAGCCAAAGGACTGCTCAATTCTACAGAAAGTGAAGACGACTGAGTAATAACAAATGAATGGATTTTTGATGAAGGTATATAGTCAGTGGCTTTGTTTACTTGCACACCAAAATATGATTATAATCTCTGGACCTTTAAGATTATTTAAATGGCACGCAAACCACACAATCTGATGTGAGTAATCAGAGGGATTATGATCAGACAGAAATCAGAGGAATTTGCTGTTTACTTATCAATTTAATAGTCAGTGTTCTAGTTGAAGGTGCTGCAGCTGAGTTTTACTGCATATTTGCAGTGTGAGGAAATGTGTGAGGAAAGTGAGGACACTTTCCTCACACATTCCTAGCGTCCTTATTATCCATTACCTTAACCGCATTTCAGAACTTTCAGAGGCCAGAGCGAAGTTTTCTGCCACAATAATGCTAACAACAACTAGCATGCTAACAGTGCACTTCCTGATTCTCAAAGGATAGAATGTTTTATAATTAGATGCAGACAGCACACAGTGGTCTCATTAATTGCCCTAAGAGGTAAATACAGCATATCAGGCGACAGCATAGGGCTACAGTAGCTCAGTTGGTAGAGTGCTTGTCCACTGATCCAAGCAGTGGCGGTTTGAATATTGCTCTCGACATAACTGGTTGAGCGGTCAGATCCACTGACCCACAGGTTGGCACTGCGAATCCAGCTCCCACAGATGAATATTGTTGTTGTGTCCTTGGGCAAGACACTTAACCCCCCTCGCCCTCAGTGTCTGCGTACACTGGTGTATGAATGCGTGTGTGAATGGGTGAGTGGTTCCTTGATGTAAAGTGCTCTGAGTGCCTTGAAATTGGAAAAAGCGCTGTATAAAAATGTGATCATTTACCATTTACCATCTGTACTGGGGCAAATAGGTTTTTCTCAAGTACATGGTAAAAAAAACAGGTGTTGTCACTTTAACATTTATTCATAGTCAAAAATAAAACTGTACCCAAATAGTTTTACAGCATTTGCAATTGTGTTTATCCCCTCACAAAGACACAATGTACACAAGGACAGAAGAAGTGGATTACTGCTTTTGTCACGTTCGGTAGAGCAGAAGACCAATGGAGTGAGTAAACCTTGGTATTGATTTTAGGAGACATTTAAAAGAGCGATTTGGTAAACGACTGTCTGTGGTCAATAATGATCAAATCCCCTGTTTTTCCACATAATCAAACATTGCATCCACTTCAACGAACCACACTTCTATATAAAAGTAGGTGGGCTCTGTGCTGTGATAAGTCCAGTAGATGATCAATATCAAACCCTATGCTTCATGTTTTATAGCCTCTTCTTGTCATCATCAGGAGGATAAACGGCTCGCCATGACAACGGTGGATTTATTATCCTTCCTGAAACACATAGCCTTGGTTGGTTTTGAGTGTACTCGCAGCATTAGCAGATTGATGTGTGTTGTGCTTTGATGGAATAACAGTGAAAGAGGCAGCCATGGTCTTTTTCAGGGACATTCATATGGACTTTTAAGGTCAGCTGTTGTTGAGGAAATAAGAATGTGCTCACTGAAATGAGAGGTCGTTCAGTAGCAGGGGTTTAAATGAACAGCAAGAGCTATTCAGTGATGCTTTGCTTTCATATTGATCTGAAATATGTAATCCTTATGCTTAATAATAAATCCTATGTATTTTCTAGCCACCTCAGTGTGTATCCTTTTATGTAATTAGTTTTTTAAGTTTCAGACATTAGGTATTTACTTGAAATTAATTTATATTTTAAGTAGATGCAGTAGCCTTATACATTGGTTACACATGACACCATTGTAAAAAATACTTACCTTGAAAGAAGCGTACAGGTTTTTTGTTTGTTTTTGTTAGTTTGTTATGTACTGCTGAAAAAGAATCAAATGTTGAGATCTATAGCTCGAATTAGAATTCGTATAATCACACAGGCCAGCATTTGTAGAATTTACCACTATGAAATGTGACAAGCACGTGTACCATATCTGAAAAATACACATTGTAAATCTACATATCTAGTTTCCATGATGCTTAATTCACATGGACCACATACCTTATAGTTTACTGTGGGTGATTAATATGAAGAAATTGCCACATTGACCTTATCCTGAAGCCCTAGCATGCAGCCTACTAATGCGGCCTACTAACCTACTATCAGTTTGGTTTCAGGATTTCTAATTTTATAAATTGAGTTTTCCATTAGTTGTTTTTTCAACTTGTAAGTCAGCAACTTGGTGGCTTTTGTCCTGCCTCTATTATAGGTCTGTTTTGTAAAAATCATTCATATCATTATCATCATTATCATATCATCATCAATCATATCAAATTGGAAGCAATGCAAAGCCTTTAACAACTGATCCAGAGAAATGCCTTACATTAACAATATTCTTACAGAATATTTGTTTTGTTTTTGAAAACCTTACTTCAATTGTCTTCAGACTATAAGGATACACATTCAGTCATGACCATGATATGTGCATGTGTTCACAAAGTGACGACTCCTTCTCCTACAACAGAGGTGACACTTTTTGCTGTAGTTTGAAGGTTTGTTATTACACCTTCCACCCCCATGGTTCTGGGGCCCAGCAGCTGTCAGTCATTCTGATGGACTGTCTCATCAAACCTCTGCTGTCCTCCTCCTGCAAAGTCTATAAATCTACAAAATGCTCTGTTGTTTTTGCCCAGTTCTTGCTCTGCTGTTATGATATGAACAGATTGTCATGTGACCTTCTTCTGATTGACAGGATAGAGATCTGTGGACCTTGGCCTTTAGAGAATAGTCATCAATTGATGGCAATGGCCACGACCACTAGAGATGTCACAGTATCAAATTTCAAAACGATTCTTGTGAGAAGAAACATCATGGTTCCATCACAATTATTCACAATCCTTTATTTTGGTTCATTTGCATTGTCTAATACATTAAGTTTTATAAAGTCAAACTATTCATATCTAAACGTAAAGTACATGTGACATAAACAGCCAGATAAAAAAAAACTAAACATTTAGGGATTAATTGTAATATTTTATTTTAGCATCTAAAATGATCACAATTATGATTATGTCTAAATAATCTAAAATCCTGAACCACCTTTTGGTGTAAACCGTGCAATGGGAAAATAATAATAATTTGGCTGCGGAATGTGATAGACATCTCTGCCCTGAGGCTTATATATAGTCTTTGTCTTTGATTACTTGCTCATATCAATCTGATTTTGGTTCCTATTGCAATATTACAGTAACATTACAACACGCATCTCCAGTATCCCTGTGCCAGTCCCATTGGATTGCCTCACATATCAGATCAATGCACAGAGGTTGAATGTCACCTGGTGAAATTGGTGAAAGTGAGCCTCTGGGCCATCAGCAGCACCTAATGAAATTTTGATGGTGCCTTATTTAGAACTATATTTTACCAGATTACGTTTCCTGCTCTGTTTCCACGTTCAAAGAGCAGCTTTCACCACTGCTGGGGGTAGAAAGCCTATAGTTGCACCACTCCTCAAAATTGGATAGTTCTTCCACAATTTTAAGTTTGAAGGAGTTTTTTTATTATTATTATTCTTGTATTCCCTCATCGTTCAGCTTTCAAGTCATCAGTTCTGACTCACTGTGTTTTTGATCCCTTTTCCACTTAGCTGCGATTATCCATGAAGCGATGTGCAGCCAGTTCGTGTGTGGCTTTCCCCATTAGATTAGTGTTTTTCATCACTGGTAGCTAGATGAGAGATATGAGGAGTGGGAACAGCAACAGCTATAAACACTTGATGGGGCCTGTATATATGATGACATAATAAATATATAACGTACACAACATTTCACACATTTAAGTTTCCATGACAATTTATTCACAGAAAAAGTCCATAGGTATGTCTGCTCTTTATCATAGATCAACTTTGTAATGTAACATGCAGGGGAGCAGGGGGGCAGAGAGGTTAGGCTTTTGGCTCCAAGCATGGCTGTAGTGAATTTGGTCTCCTTTCCTGCTGGTAGATTTGTGTGTCTGCATAGTGCTTTATATCATGCTTTAGGAGAATTGTTAACTAAATATGACTAAACTGGTGAATGCATGTGGCAATATCATTGTCTGTCTGGGCTAAAGACCAATAGTTGCTGGGATAACCTCTAGTTAGTCCAGTCAGATTCTATCAAGAATTTAACCAGTTCACAATCCTTCATAGTGGTGTTTGTGTACGTAAAATTGCACCATAGATTAGATAAACAGTGAGGAATAGTGTAAAAAATAACCCTTTAGATCGCCCAACCCTGTAAGATTAATCATTTCATTTTGTATCACCGGCTTGCAATGCTGGAACACCTTGGATCACACATTGAATAATTGGTACTTGGAATCCACCTTCACCTTTGCTCCTTTCTTTCTCCCTCTTCTCATCTCTCTTTTTCTGGGTGAATCTTGTGTTATGGCAGCAGCTGGCGCCCACGGGAGAGCACTGACCCGGGGTGAACACACAAGAAGAGGCAAATGAACGCTTTATTTCATTACTGGTGCTGGAAACACCGGTGCCGCAGCACTTTTCAATGTTATCCACAGGGTAAACGCAGCTCAACAAAGAGGAAAAAACACAAACATGACCATTGTAACACTACAGCTTTTAGAACACATGCTTTGGGAGCCCTCATCAGATAATTTACATTGCAGTGGGGACAAGTTTTAGTTTTGCCTTCGACTTTAACAGCTATATTTAAATAAAGCCTACAGCATCTCTGGAGACACAAGTACCTGGGCATTAAAATAAAGTTTTGAGATCAGATATTTATGCCAGTTGATGTAAAACAACTGGCATAAAACATGACTATTTTGAAAACTAGTTTGTCTGTGAAGGCAGCACTCATAATACATGAAGTGTTATAGCTAGTGGCCATACAAGTTTTCCTTCTTAGGGTGTAAGTCGTTCGTGTGAAAATATTTTGGTTTCAGATCATTTTTTAAATATTATCTGAAACCAAAATATATAGGGCGACAGTGGCTCAGTTGGCAGAGTGTATGTCCACTGATCTGAAGGTTGGCGGTTCAAATTCCCCTCTCAACGTAAACATCATTGGTTGGCAGTCAGATCCACTGACCCACAGGTTGGCGGTGCGATTCCAGCTTCCACAGATGAATGCTGTCGTTGTGTCCATGGGCAAGACACTTAACTCCCCTCGCCCCCAGTGACTGCGTACACTGGTGTATGAATGGGTGAGTGGTTCCGTGATGTAAGCGCTTTGAGTGCCTTGAAGGTGGAAAAGCACTATATAAAAATGTGACCATTTACCATATACTTTTCCCCAATTCATCAAATCAAAGTCCAGTAATGATTTACATTGCAGTAACTTGTGTAATTTTACAATGAGGTTGTTAAATCAGCTAATATGCAGCACTATATCCAGCAGTATCACCAACATCATGTCATGGATCCTTTAAGTCCCGTACCAGGAATTTTGTCTTGCTTTTACATAATAAAACCGACAACACATCTTTGTTTTGTCCTTGTTGTTCTCTCCTGTCCCAGAGGGTATCAATTATGTCATGCAAACAGATTTGGCCACCAGTCTCACTATAAACCACAATGTGTTTGTTGTAAGCACAGTAATTCACTGCAGGGGAAATACCACACAGAGAAGAGGCCCGTTCATTGTGCATGTTTTAATCACTTTTTGTTTCTGTGTCTTATGTAAGGGCAGATTGTAGAGAAGCGTATTAATAAACAGCTTCAAATACAGAAGTCAGCGTGGTGGCAGATATGTTTTTGCTATCTCCCGTCGTTGCAGCGTCAACTCAATTTGCTGACTGCTGTGACGTTTTTGTGATTGTGGAAAAGTGCAGTGCTGGGGTTTATTGTCACGAGGACTTTTGCTTATTTTGATGAATACGCTTTGAGCTGAGGGAAGCGTTTATGCTGTCTCATCCGGAAATGTTCAGAAATTGTGACTTATTAAAAGAGGCATCAATGATTAAAACCCCTGCTAGATCATAATAATACATCTGTCCCATCGGCAATATCTGTAAACTGTCAGTGCTTGGTAAGGATGCTACAGCCACAATAATAGATTTAAATGAACACAAACATGTCCCTATAGTGAAGGACCATGGGAATGGGTCCGTGTAAATAGCTTTTGTTTTGTTTTGGGTTTTTTTTAAACAGTGCTTTCATGTATTATAATCCTTTCATATCGTTAGTCTCCTAGCACAGTTGCCAAGTCATTTTTCAAGGTTTGGAAAATAGAAAAAGAAACTGCTTGTCAAAAAGACGACTTAGGCACTTGTTTTTTTGGCTGTAAAAATCTTTCTGATAGGCCAAGGGCAAGACGGTGACTTACACCTGAGATGTAGCAGGGTCTGGAAAGTAGAATGAGATAAAACATGTCCAAAAATGACTTAGGCAGTTATGTTATGAGGCCAGCAATATGAAATGATCATCACTCCAATCAAATGGGATATAGTTAATTGCTCAAGCTGCATGGTTTTCTCATATAATTGAGATAAAATGTTGTTTGCAAGTTTCAGTGGCTCAGAAGATTAGCCACCAAATAGACCAAAACACATTCATTTTACATTTTTCCATTTGTCATCACACATAATTCATTTGCAGATGAGTTAGGGAATTTAGTTTGATATGCATGTTTCATATTTAACAAATCTTTCCAAATGAGGTTTAAATCGCCCTCCTTATTTCTAGTCTTGTTCCAAACTAAATGGTGCTACTTGTTGGTCATGTGACTTCATTGGACCTTGACTTTACAGCTGCTTGTATAGTTGGAGAATCAGATATAGTGGTCTCCAAGCGCTATTAAACTTAAAGGCACCAGGATTGGTTCAATAAGAGATATCCCCCAGAGGACCCCAGCTCTGATTTATGAGTGGAGCAGCTGGGACAGTAAAAGTTAACTTTCATTACTCATGGCTCTAAACAGGCTGAATAATAAAAAAAGAACACATTCCTTTGTTACCTCTTAAAATGTAGTGCAAACATTAGAGCACTTAAGATAATTGGTCCAGGAGCTAATACTAAAATACCTGATAATGTGGCATAGATGTTTCTACTATTGATGTTTACACGGAAGTGCCAATTTAAAACATTTTGCACAGATTTGGGTTCAATTCAAGTTGGGTTCAATAATTTGCTGTTTTGGTGATGTGCCAATCCAGTTACTTTGTCACAATGTGGCCATTTTTGACCCATTTATTTTATTTAATTTTTTCAGTTTTGGTTAGGGTTGTGCAATTAATCAAGATTCAGTTATTTTGTCAATGATATGATTGGCTCTTTCCTCGAGAGGTACACTGCCTATCCTCTTTCAGTAAAAAGCATGTGATTTGGTTCAGAATTCAAAGTTTGGAGGAAGTTTTATGATTTGCGTTCAGTAAATTAATACTGAAAAACATTTTATTTTATTTTAATAAGACAACATAAAATTTAATTGAAAACTGAATTCAATACATATTAGGGATTAATGTGATAACTTGTTGTCGTATCGCCCAGCCCCTTGGTTCTTCCTTACTAGAAGATGTTGTTCGCCAAATTCATTGTATTGACACATCTTGGATAGTACACATTTATTTCAACTACTGCGCAAAATTTGATCTGATAGTGTATTTATTAAATCCAAAAGTGAAAGATGGCAGCCTCATTTTACCCTGGGTTCAAAGAGAGGCTACACTGGTGTTAGCACTCCTCACTCTCCCACACAGAGTGCACTTCCTCTCCTCTTCTAGTTAGGAAAGTGGTGTAATGAAGTCGAAGTGGCCTGGGAGGCTACACATCCAACAATGTGCTTCACTAAATCCATTCCGCACTGGGGAGTTTGATTTAAATCTACAGTTGGTTCGGGAAAAGTGCTGTTCATGCAAATGCACAATGAATAAAGTATTTAAAATGGTTCTGAAAGCATCTGTGACCCAATATTCCAAAATATGTAAAAAATGGGACATAATCTTATATAGAAAGTAACCATTAGTTCTCTCTGCATAATGCCTTTACATGTAACATGAAATGTCCTATATTACGCAATCTTGACTCTTGTGAGCTTTAAGTCATGTTATAATGCTGTTACCTCATCAAAAACATATCGGGAGTTGTGTTTTATTTCATTCATATTCACACATGTTTGAATAATCCTTTATTATTAGTCTGTCTACATCTCCAAAGCTCGAAATGCTCAGTTCCACCTTGTGATGTCATGAAGCTTAGTTTTTCAGTTAACAGCTTTTCAAGTTAACAGCTACTTTTACCTTTTGTTTAGTAGAGATTGGAAATTCCAAGGCTGAAATTGTCCAAATGATTCTACTGTGGAGTTTAAAAACACAGTGGAGCACTTCCTGTATTACTGCATGACATCACAAGGTGGAACAGAGTGTTTTCTATTTGAGAGAAGAAATATGCATGCTTTGTGTGTTAGACATGTGTGAATGAAACAAAACACAACTCCAGGTATGTTTTTGATGAAGTAGCAGCATTATTAACATGGCTGAAGCTCACAAGGGTGTGTGTAGAGGACCTTTAAATGCGTAGATATCTATTGATCAAAAATAATTGTAATATAAATTTGATCGCACCAATGTCTCAGAAAAGTTTGGACAGACCAGCAACACTTGAAAAGCATAATAATCAGTTGGATGTTCTTTTATTTTTTAGAAGCCCGTTTTGACCTTACTTCTTGAAATTACTATCTCTGTCATACATTGATCAGACTTTTTTTTTTCATTTTAGCGAAGCATGCCTAAATAGCTAGTGACAAAATAAACTGGCCTTACCCCTCCAACTCGGCCTGACTGCTGATGAATTCAAATCACATCTCCCCTCTCCCTGCGCCGTAGAGCCTAAGGTTGGGCCGTGACTCATCATAAAGCATAGAGGGGCTTAGATAATGTGGATGTGCTCTGAATGATAGTTACATACGCAAGAGCTACAATAGTTAAAGAGTTGAGACTAAAGCAAGGCAGGTCAAGAACAATTATTAAATAACAATAGTAAATGCACTGGAGGTGAGATGGTGGACTAGCACAATAGCACTAATGAGAGTTTGTGTTCAGGGCCAACACGAGCACATGAAGCGTTCATTAACAGTTAAATGGGTAGTGATGCCAGAGCAGTACTGCTTTGTATCTTGGAAACAAATTTGCCTCATATATACAAACATTCAGGAACAAAAACTGGGAAATATAGTGATTGTTTAATCTTTTAATCAATCTTGTTTATGCTTTCATTATATTACATGAATGTGATGTAATGTACGGTGGCACTTTTCACTGTCAAGGTCGTGTTTTGGTCATTTGTTTAAATTAGCTGTTATTCTAAGTGTTGCAACAAAGATGTAGTTACAAAATGCTGACATTAGCTCTGATGTTGTCCAGAAATACACCTTAGTGCGGAAAGGAAATGTACTGGAAACATCTTTAATACCTAAACAGGGGCTGATATTACTGTTGCTGTTTTATATCTGTATGGCTCTAAGATTATAGCTGCTTGCGAGCTCTATTGAGCAGAACTGTATCAGAGCAGAAAATTTGACATTCATGAACTATTAAGAGAATCTACCGCTCTATGCCATGTGTTATGTGAGGTGCATATAGTCCTCTTAAGCTTTCTTTTCACCATTAATCTGATGTTTTTCCAGATACTTTCGCAAATCCTGTTTTTGTAATGGCACTTTTCTTATATTTCTGCTAAGCCAGCATATGGGTGTTAGAGTTTTATGTTATGAGTGAAGAACAGCTAAAACATGATTGTACAATAGAGTTATTTTAAAGTTTTGTGTGCTTACCTGTCTGCAAAAAAGATGTAGGTTCTGTCCTGTACAAAGTATGCATGTATGAGGGTTGATCTAAATTGCCTATAATAGTGGTGTAAGTTGTCTTCAAGTATCTTTAGTGACATTGGTCCACATATGCTTCACTTCCTGCTTTTCAATCTCCTTAGTTTTATCATTAGCATTATCTGTCTCATGACTTGGTTAAATGTATGTTACTGCTAAACTTAATGATCATGTTTATAAGAACTGCATGTGTAAATCGAGTAGTTTGCTCCCTAAAGGATGGGCTCAGTGCAGCCTGGTGCAGTCTGTGATGTGTTTACAGTCTGCTAGTGCTGATTAAGTGGTGAGATGGCTGCTCGCTGCTAAATTAAACTGGCAAGGTGAGAGGGCCCCACATCACCAGCTTTAGCACCCCACACACCTTTCACAGTCTACAACAACAACAACAAGGATTTTAGCACTTGGCAATATGCTGACACAGTTAACATAGTATTAAGACTACATACATACTATTGTATCATACCAACTTTGCATTAAACATTTTAGTTAGGGTGCCTAATTGTTTAGTATGCAATTTGTAAAGGGTTCCAAGTAATGTCCTGAATAAAGTTTCTTCCACAGCCTCTAATGGGGCATTTTATCCACAGTAAAATCAATAATGAACCCAGGTGCTGGTTTAAAAAAAAAGAAAGAAAGAAAAAAGTTCATTTTCTCTTTCAGGGTCTTTTCAGGGTTACCAAAGCAATACACATGCTTCTTAGTAAAAGTAATTTGTGTTTTAATGCTAGTTTGTTGCCTTATGTGATAATGACATTTTCCAGGCATTTTTTGGAATACCATTTACCTCTGAAATTAAAGATTTATTCGTGACAATACACTTTTCTTTTTCATTTTTGTTCAGATTTATACACGGTACCGTATAATAAAATATAACAAAAAAGCTCGAGTCCTCTCTTATCTCTGTGATATAGCCATTGCAGAGACAACCCCTCACTATAGATTCATATATTCATTTTCACTCTGCTTGGTTTGTCAAATTGAGACATCCATATTTGATGTCTTGGTCGTGTTTCCCTCAGCTCTTTCTCCTCTCAGAGTCGGCCCTCTGCCCTGCTTCTGCTGTAGACCCTAGTTCTCTCACTGCACAGATATGGGAGTGTATTACTGAGAGATCTCATTCATGGACTAAAACGACAGGGCAGACAGCAACACTTAAACCAGGAATTTAGCTCTCTATAAGGCTATAACTTTAGTGTTTAGTGTCAATGACTCAATCAGTGTGCTTGTGTTTCATAGCGTATTTCTCAATCGTATAAGACAAAGATAAGTGTAATACCATATTGTTTTCATTTGAAGAAAGAACATTAGTTACAAATTGGTTACAAATTGTGGTCAGAGCGTGCTGTGGGCTAAGCTTCTAAAACAGTATTCATAAAAATATGACTCATAATAGTATTCACCAATTCACTATGGCAATGAAACTGCTTGCTACAGGTCTTTATTTGGTAAGTCAATCATGTACCTTATTTTTTTCATAATGTTCAATAGACGGGAATTAGCCCTTCTCTTATTCTTGCAGGGCTACTTAGATAAAAATGTTGCAATGAGAGACATCCACAGTTACTGTTACATAAATGATCACACATGCCTCTGTGTAAAATGCCTGGACAATAGGATGCCCTGTGGTTGTGCCTCACGGCCCTGTCTCACAGATCATAAAACATTGTCAGAAGACCAGGTGTGGCCCCTATTTTGAAGTTATGTCAGACCTAAACTTGACTGGAGGACAAATTCATAACACAACTCTTTCTACTTTACAGACAATTATTTTCAGTCTTTGTCTTTGACTCTAGTAGCAGGCGCTGACAAAACATGGGGAAAATAATGTGGCGTATCTTGTATTGTTGTGTTTATAAAATGGGTCTAATTAGTTTGCAGCAAAAGAAAATTGAGGTGTCAAAAACAGCCCGAGAGTGCGATTCAGAGATTGACACAATGAGGAGTTCCTTTGTTAGTGAGCAAGTAATCCACTGTACAACTACAATACTGCATGTCATACTTTTGGCTTATGATTTTTTATAGTTCAGACCATTTTGTTAAAACATTGTTGTGGGCAGTTGCAGAAATGCTCTATTTCATTCCTGTTAATTAGTAATAGTAGATATTTTCTGAAGTTAACACATATATTTTTTTTTTTAACCAGTATTTATTTTTTATTCAATGTATCAATAATATTAATTCAATAATAATTCATAAATGTGCCTTACAAATGTAGTATTTCAGTATTTCCAAAATGTTGTTTCAGTCAACTAACGTAAGGACAAACATGTTTTTATTGTATCGGTTGTCTGGTCAGCAGTGCTTCCAGGGTCACCTGAAGTTCATAGTCAGGTTGCAGCAGTGGTGTAGCAGAGGCAGGGTTAGACCCGCACCTGTCAGCCTGTCAGCAGCACATACTATCAAAGGCAGCACTCAGAGGTATTAGAGACTTTCATCAGCTCCTTATCAAAGTATCCATAACATCAAACTGCTGATGGGAAATGCCTGGGGAATTTCAGCCTCCAGTGTGTTTTGATCTGCACTTATTTTGGATTTTATTGTTGCATCACTTGATAATCTAGCAACAGTATAAATTAGGTCAATGTGCTTTGAAAGATGGCTGTTCTTGAAATGCCCTTTCTCCAGATACTATAACATAATTATTTCATCACTCATCTGCCTTACATTCTTGTAAATTTGAGGTCAGCTCCTTCTGAAATTGTCTACAGTTGTGTTGGAACATGTCATATGTGTAATATACTTTTTGTTAATGGAAATGAGCATTACATCCTACATAAAAGAGTATGTTTTCAAATGTAACTTTTAATAAAGGGTAATACATAGCAAAAGAAAAATTGTATTCTGTCAATTGGGCAAAAGTTTTAGAGTGAAGACGTTTTGCCACTTATCCAAGCTGAGTCTTCAATTCTGGTCAGATTACTGGTGGACACTGCCTTATACTGGCTAGCCCTATTGTTTTCCTTGTTTTGGTTTAGGTCTGAGGATGGAGTTATTAATAGGAGATAAATGATGATGAAGGCCCCATTCCCTCTCAAACCATTTCTTTTCTTTGAAGATAGTGAGGTATAGATCTTAGCCAAACAAGTGGTTAGTGGCTTTGAGATGGAGATGTACGGCAGATTGGGGTCCTGATGAGCTGTCGCGACAGTGTTGGTACATTCTCCTATAGAGTGGCTGTTTTGTTTCTCCCATATAAAGCTCACTGCAGTCTTCACTACCTCACTACTGAATGGAGTAGACCACATTGCTTTGTTTGTAGCTCAGGATTTTGTCAAAGTTCAGACTTAGTGTAGTTCAGTAGACCTAGCTAACAAACAGAAACTGTATAAAAATAGGTGAATTAGTTTCAGTGTATTTAGCTCCTCCCGTCAGATACATATAAGGCAGTGTCCAGAATCTGACCAGAACTTAAGAAGCCGATTGGATGTGTGGCGAAACGTCTTCACTCTTTTTGTCCAGTTGACAGAATTAAATTTTTCTTTTGCTATGGATCATACCTTAACGACTGAGGGATTACACAGAGAAAGGGTAATATAGTTACAGTATTACAGGATGTTCACAAATGCTGCTCTTTCTAAGATTGCATATACGTATGTTTTGGCAGGTAATGGATATGGGTCATTATTATTATTCATAGAGCAGACTGTGGTTAGGGGGGTCAAAGTTCATACAATACTGTGTAAATGATACGCACAGTGGTGTCAGGGGTATAGGATGTATAAGGTTAGAAGTTATATTAGGTAATTAAAAGGTGCAAGATGAGAAAGACCCAGACAGGTAAGGGAAGTCCTGCTCAGTGAGTAATTGTAATCAACAGCTTTTCATTACATTGGCTGGTGCACTTCCCATAACAGTTTGCATACTATAACTGAAATAATTTTGTGCTCAGACTAATGTTTCTTCTAAACAGACAGTCTGTTTACCGTAATATTGGTTTAAATCAGAAAGGGATTTTTTTCAAACAACAGTTTGTGAATATATCATTACATAAAGCACAATACAAAAACATTTTCTCATTTTCGAGTACTATAGAATATTTCTCAATGTTGCAAAGTACTTTAAACTGTTGTCACAGTAAATGCATGATTCATATATCCACCTTCAGTACACAACAATCATAAAAGCTGTAACAAAGCCCCCACTCATCTGCGTGTGTTATCCTTGACACGTTTGACATTTGAAAGTAACATATAGCTGGCTGTAGTCATCCCAGTTGCATAATATCCACTCGGAGGCCTGAAGCCCAAGGACAGTGGACCACAATTATCATGAAAGGTCATTTGATGGAGCAGAATACTCCGTTGCATACATAATTTACAAGTATGGGCTCAAGGGCCGAATATATTTTCTTATAGATGTTGCCAGGTACAGTTACTGTTCATTGAAGCTGGGGTTTTATTGAAATCAATTTGATTTGCTTAAATGATAGAGAAAAGATGGGACACTAAAGGCTGAAATGTCTGTAGGGTTCATGTAGGAATGAGCCCACAGAGTTTGAGATGCATTATTTTGATGTTAACTGCTTGATCAGATAGAATGGTGGATTGTGTTTGAACCAGGTCACAATAATAATGATGACAATTTTAGAAGCAAAAATAAGTAATGTAAATGTAACTGTTTTACATCACATTAACTTCACTTTATCATTTAAAAAGCACATAGAGAAATGCTCATCTGTTAATCTGAATGAAAGTGATAGTAAAGGATTTCACTGTTGTTTGGTCCTAGTGTCAATAATCATCCAAATGTGTAAAATGGTCATGCTTCTTCTCACAATGACATTAACACTAAAATGAGTGACATCCCTAATGCTGACCATGGTGTCCTTTCTAGAAATACATTTTGCCTGTCTTCCTGCTCTGTTAAGTGTTCCAAGATGTATTCACTCTTAGGAGGAAACCTGCATGTTAAATTAGCATGTGTCTCAAATTGATTGGGTGTAAATTATTCAGTGATTTGTGTTCCTAATGAAGATTCATGTGCTGCTGTACCTGTGAGGAGACACCCCGAGAGCTGCAGTGTGAATGGATGTGTCTGCTCTGTATAAAACATCACACCTACAGGTCAGGTCTGCGGAGGGGAGAGTGAGAGGGAAGCCAAACCAGGCAGAGCAGTGTTTGGAGGAGGAAATATGTGTTAAGCACGGAAATTCTGAAAAGTTGCTATGGTTGTTTTTATTAGGAGTGGTTAAGATTAAAAACTCGACCCTCAGAACCTCAATAGCTCATGTGTGTAACAATAATTTGCATGCAATATATTGAATTTGTTGTTCAGCGTGGTGATGGTGTCGTTGATAAGCATTCACTCTCTGACCAAGCTGTAGCAGGTTCAGATTTACCTACAACTGTT